>CAUYON010055860.1:0-43491 GCA_963573935.1 Arctocebus calabarensis
GCCCAGGAGGTGAGATAAAAGAACAATCCCCAAACTGCTTCTTCTCCTTTCCTAGAAAACAATAGTTCTTTCTCCTTGCTCCCTCTGCCAGAAGTCACATAGCTGCTGTATCTTTTGCCTAAAATCACATAGCCTTCTTTCGCTAAAGTTAATCTTTATCCCATGTACTATTACTTCCCCTCAACCTTATAAGATGAAAATATTCCCACTTGCTTTCCTTGTTGATTTGCAACTTTGTTAGTATAGCAACCTAGTTTAGGTACTATATAAATAAAGCTTTCACATGGTTAGGTGCTGGCTGCAGCCATCAGCAGCATCAGACCCTCTGATCCCGTCCTTATCTCTTGTGTGATCTTTGTCTCTTGTGTGTTTTTTTTGTTTGTTTGTTTTTTTGAGACAGAGCCTCAAGCTGTCACCCTAGGTAGAGTGCCGTGGCATCACAGCTCACAGCAACCTCCAACTCCTGGGCTCAAGCGAGTCTCCTGCCTCTGCCTCCCAAGTAGCTGGGACCACAGGTGCCCGCCACAACGCCTGGCCATTTTTTGGTTGCAGCCGTCATTGTTCGGCAGGCCCAGGCTGGATTCAAACCCACCAGCTCAGGTGTACGTGGCTGGCGCCTTAGCCTGTTGAGCCACAGGCGCCTAGCCTGTTGAGCCACAGGCGCCGAGCCTGTCTCTTGTGTGTTTTATTTCTTCATCCCCCACCATTCCCACTTTGGTACATTTACTCTTCACTCTGGCTCACCAAACCTGTAGCCAGGTGTGGCCATGAGATAGAAGCAGAAGGAATACATGCCATGCCCAGGCCCATATGAACCCCAGCACACACTGTGTTCATGCCCCTCTGCCACCTAGAAGGCAGAAGACATGGCCCTGGGAGGGTGGAATCAGAGATAGAAGAAATCTCTGGATCACCAAGTGGAACTGGTAGTTGCTGCCTGGTCACCTGCCTGTAGCAAGAAGTAAACTTTCCTTGAGTCTGTGCCACTGAGCAGTGGGGGGCCTCCTCATTACAAAAGCCCCGCCCATGCTAATGACTAGCACACCACAATGACCAAGTGTGTAACTAAAATGATTGTGATGGGTCTGGCTTCAGGCATGGCTGCAACCAGGGATCATTAAAGTTCAATGCTTATGGACCTTTGTCTTGCTCTTTTTGCATCCTTCAGTGTCTCTGTTCTGTCTCTTTATCTCTATCTCTTTTCCCCTATCTGCTCCTGTCTCTCTCCTTCTCACTCTCTCTTCCTCTTTCTGTCTCTCTCTGTCCTTATCTCTCTTTCTCTCCCTGTCTCTCTCTTCCTTTGTCTCTGTTTCCCTCTTCTTTCTCTTTCTGTCTCTGTCTATATCTCTCTGTCTCTCTCTTCCTCTACCTCTCTGCCTGGGCCTCTTTCTTTCTCTGCAAACATGCCTTTTCCATCAATGGTGAGGATGAGTACAGTGGCTTAGTTTAGCAACCCTGGAGAAAAATAGAGTTCCTCTCTTCCACTACCATTATAAAACCTCAGGAATGTCTCTGACCACATGGCGTTGGGTCACATGGGCCCAAGTGGGATGATAGTCAGGCCTGGGTCAGGCACCATCTTAGTGGCCATAATGGTGGAGTCTGTGAGAGGCAGCCCCTGGAGCATAAGAGGGGAAAGGACCAGAATCCCCTTATGGGGAAGAGCCACTATAGGAGAAGGAGGAGGACCTGAGCAGATGGCCCACTGCCCAGATCCTTGGGGGGGTGGAGGGGGAGGACTTGAGCAGATGGCACCACTACCCAGGCTGGCGGCATGTCCAGAACATATCCAATTACAAAATCCTGCCTTGGCTTGGTGCCCAGGCTAGGCTCTACCAGCCCCACAGCCCTTCCTTCAAGGGGATGGTCCCACTCATCAACTCATGGTCAGGATAAAGCAGGAACTAGCCCTGGACAGCAGGTACCAAGTGACTCATGTCGCGTGCATGACCTTGCTATTTTCCTGAATTTATTCTAGGCACAAGAGACAATGCTAATGCTAGGGGGGACATGAGGGACAGGAGGGACATGAGGGACAGGAGGGAGGTTCTGAGCCTGTAGCCCTTGGGTAAGTCTATGGGCCTCAGCCTCATCTGTAAGAGGATGGAACTGGACAAAGCCTAGATTGTCAAATTGGTTTCCCTGTGCAACTTGATCAATTAGTGATGTCTGCTCTGTGCAGAGGAAGAAGAGCAAGGAAAACAATATTGATTGATTGGTGATGTCTGCCCCATGTACAGTAATGCAGTAATGAAGAGGGTGAGTTTACAACACTGATTGGTGATGTCTGCCCTGTGCACGTGCAGGAGGCCAGCTCAATTCAGTTACTTACTTCCTACCTAAGACTAGGGCACCTATGATGGTCCCTATAATCCCCACATTCTTTTTTTTTTTTTTTTTTTTTGAGACAGAGCCTCAAGCTGTTACCCTGGATAGAATGTCATGGCATCACAGCTCATAGCAACCTCCAATTCCTGGGCTTAAGCGAGTCTCCTGCCTCCGCCTCCCAAATAGCTGGGACTATAGGCGCCCACCACAATGTCTGGCCATTTTTTTGGTTGCAGCTGTCGTTGTTTAGCGGGCCCAGGCTGGATTCAAACCCACCAGCTCAGGTGTACATGGCTGGCACCTTAGCCGCTTGAGCCACAGGCACCAAGCCAAAAAAATTTTTTTTCTTTTTTTTTGCAGTTTTTGGCTGGGGCTAGGTTTGAACCTGCCACCGCCGGCATATGGAGCCCTGGTACTCTACTCCTTTGAGCCACAGGTGCTGCCCCCCACATTCTTACACCAGTGATTCTACAACTTTCTGCTATTTCCCCATTTGAAATCACTCTGAAACATTCGGAAGATTGGCACAACAGCCCCAGGTAGAGTGTTAACACAGACTTTGGGAAAAAAAGGTCTGAGTTTGCTGCCAGCAGTGGGACCCATTCACAACTGGGGAACTGGGTCTGCCCAGCACTGTTGCCAACATCCAGCACAGAGGATGTCATGAAAAGGCTGGGTATAGGGAGTGATAGAGTGGCTGCCCACATCTACCATACTGAGGTTGGAGTGATGTGGCCAAAAACCAAGGGATGGACGCAGCACAATGACTCAGGACTTACGGAGGCTAAGGCAGGAGGATCACTTAAGAGTTTGAAGGCTGGGCGCAGTGGCTCACGCCTGTAATCCTAGCACTCTGGGATACAGAGGTGGATGGACTACCTGACCTCACAGGTTTGAGACCAGCCTGAGCCAGAGTGAGACCTCATCTCTAAAAAATAGCTAGGTGTTGTGGCAGGCACTTGTAGTCCCAACTACTCGGGAGGCCGAGGCAAGAGAATTGCTTAAGCCCAAGAGTTGGAGGTTGCTGTGAGCTGTGACACCACAGCACACTACCGAGGGTGAAAGTGAGACTTTCTCAGAGAAAAAAAAAAAAAAAAGAGTTTGAGACCACCCTGGGCATCACAGCAATACGCCATATCTGTAAGAAAAAAATATCTTTAAATAAAAAAAATCAGTTTAGCCTTTTTGGCTTGCTGAGCACCACCATGGCAGTCAGCAAGAATAAGTGCCTTACGAAAGGCAGCAAAAAGGGAGCCAAAAAGAAAGTGGTTGATCCATTGTCTAAGACAGATTGGTATGATATGAAGGCACCTGCTATGTTCAATATAAGAAATATTAGGGCTCGGCGCCTGTGGCTCAGCAGGCTAAGGCACCATCCATGTAAACCTGAGCTGGCGGGTTCGAATCCAGCCCGGACCCGTCAAACAATAATGATGGCTGCAACCAAAAGAAAAAATGGCCGGGCGTTGTGGTGGACGCCTGTAGTCCCAGCTACTTGGGAGGCAGAGGCAAGAGACTCGCTTGAGCCCAGGAATTGGAGGTTGCTGTGAGCTGTGATGCCACAGCCCTCTATCCAGGGTGACAGCTTGAGGCTCTGTCTCAAAAAAAAAAAAAAAAAAAAATTAGGAAAACACTCGTCACCAGGACTCAAAGAACCAAAATTGCATCTGATGGTCTCATAGGTCATGTGTTTGAAGTGACTCTTGCTAATCTGCAGACTGATGAAGTTGCATTTACAAAATTCAAGCTGATAATTGAAGATGTTCAGGGCAAAAACTGCCTGACTAACTTCCATGGAATGGATCTTACCCGTGACAAAATGTGTTCCATGCTTAAAAAATGGTAAACTATGGCTCGGCGCCTGTGGCTCAACAGGCTAAGACGCCAGCCACATACACCTGAGCTGGCGGGTTCGAATCCAGCCTGGCCCG
Source organism: Arctocebus calabarensis (assembly GCA_963573935.1). Taxonomy (NCBI): domain Eukaryota; kingdom Metazoa; phylum Chordata; class Mammalia; order Primates; family Lorisidae; genus Arctocebus; species Arctocebus calabarensis. The sequence goes on from CAUYON010055860.1 coordinate 4,260, forward strand.
CCAAACAATGATAGCTGCAACCAAAAAATGGCCGGGTGTTGTGGCAGGCGCGTGTAGTCCCAGGTACTTGGGAGGCGGAGGCAAGAGACTCGCTTGAGCCCAGCAATTGGAGGTTGCTGTGAGCTGTGATGCCACAGCACTCTATCCAGGGTGACAGCTTGAGGCTCTGTCTCAAAGAAAAAAAAAAAAGGCAGACTATGATTGAAGCTCATGTTGATGTTAAGACGACCGATGGTTATTTGCTTTGTCTGTTCTGTGTTGGTTTTACTAAAAAATGCAACTATCAGATACGGAAGACTTCTTACGCCCAGCACCAACAGGTTCACCAAATCCGGAAGAAAATGATGGAGAGGTGCAGACGAATGACTTGAAAGAAGTTGTCAATAAATTGATTCCAGATAGCATTGGAAAAGACATAGAAAAGGCATGCCAATCTATGTATCCTCTCCATGATGTCTTCATTAGAAAAGTAAAAATGCTGAAGAAATCCAAGTTTGAATTGGGAAAGCTCATGGAGCTTTATGGTGAAGGTAGTAGTTCTGGAAAAGCTACTGGGGACGAGACAGGTGCTAAAGTTAAACGAGCTGATGGATATGAACCACCAGTCCAAGAATCTGTCTAAAATTCAGGCTTTTAATAATGACAAAGAATCCTATTTGTGAAAAAAAAATTAATTTAAAACAAAACAAACAAAAAAACCAAAAAAAATTATTTTTCAGTCTCACTTTGTTGCCCAGACTATAGTGCCGTGGCATCATTGTAGCTCACCACCTCAAACTCTTGGGCTTGAGCAGTCCTCTTGCCCCAGCCTCCCAAGTACCTGGGACTATAGGCATGTTCCACAACACCCAGCTAGTTTTTCTATTTTTAGCAGAGACAGGGTATTGCTCTTGCTCAGGCTGGCCTTAAACTCCTGAGCCCAAGCAATCCACCTGCCTCAGCTTCCAGAATGTTGGGATTACAAACAATGACGGCTGCAACCAAAAAATAGCCAGGTGTTGTGGCGGGCGCCTGTAGTCCCAGCTACTTGGGAGGTGGAGGCAGAAGAATCGCTTGAGCCCAGGAGTTGGAGGTTGCTGTGAGCTGTGATGCCACGGCACTCTACCCAGGGTGACAGATTGAGGCTGTCTCAAAAAAAAAAATTTTTTTTTTAAGAACAAAACATGAAGGGACAGAGCAACAGCGGTATGTACATGTGGCATGAAACTAGTGCCAGCCTCGTGTATGATGTCCTGGTCCACAGTGTGCTTCTGCTCTAGATCTGGACTTCACTCTGGGGCAGGCAGACAGGGTGAGGCAGGTACCCAAGGTGAGAAGGGCATCTTGGTGACCAGACTTGGTCCTGGGCCACAGGCTCACCCTAGCTTTATTCTGCCAGTGGCTTTGAACTTGGCAATCCTTCCTCAGACAAAACACATTTGTGAGGCAGGGTGTGGTTGCTCACGCCTGTAATCCTAGCATTCTGGGAGGCCAAGGCAGATGGGTAGGTTGAGTTCATGAGTTTAAGAGCAGCCTGAGCAAGCACATGAGACACCATCTCTAAAAATAGCCAGGCATTGTGGTGGGCACCTGTTGTCCCACTACTCAGGAGGCTGATGCAAAAGGATCACTTGAGCCCAAAAGTTTGAGGTTGCTGTGAGCTCTAACACCATGGCACTCAACCCCAGGGTGACTGAATGACTGGCTCAAACCCCACCCCCCTCAAAAAACAAAAAACACACACAGGCACACAGGCTCATATACCACAAACACAGCCCTGAGCACTGTCTGATACAGAAAGATTTATTTCTAGGATATGTCCACATAACAAAAGACCCCACAATGCTGTGAGGGACAAAGCATGGTGGAGGGCAGGCAGGGGCTGCCAGGAAAGCCCAAGGCTCAAGCACCTGCCACCAGCCACCACAGCAAGCTGATACACAGCCTTGTGGCCAGAGGAGTGGGTGCTTTCCACAGGGGGTCAGCCAGGGGCATCACCCAGAAGACCCCAAGGTGTGGATCCACAGCAGGGTAGGTTTTCTATCCTGGCTGCCTTGCCCCAACCCCAGGCACTGTGGCCACCCTTGGGCACCAAGGGTGTTTGGCACAAGCAACCAAAGCAAGCAAGCACTGGAATACAGAGTTCTGCTGGACAGGGCCCAATCCAGTGTGGCTGGGTTAGGGGCTGGGGCAGTGCCTATGGTGCCCCCCATGGCATAGCTAGCAAGCAAGAAAAGGTGGCTCAGAAAAGGTTTCTCTCTGACCTAAAAGTTATCAAAGGTTCTGTGGAAATCCCCAAGCGATGCATCTCAGCTCTTTCGACAAGGACAAAACTGCCTCGGAAGAAGTTAGAAAGATGGAAGGGAAGAAAATAGTGATGTTTTGCTGAAATTCCTTGATAAGGCACAGAGATTTGTCACATCTCAATTCCCTGGAAAAGGCCACTCTTGAGGGGCTCCGTCTCCTGAGAAACTGCTTCCTGCAGACTGAAAAAGGTTCCTCAGCTCCTGATGTCTTAATCAGGAGCCTCCAGATTTGGGGTATCATGTTCCTGTGCTGAGGATACGCAGCCCCACAGGCACTCTGTGGAGATCGCAGCTATTTTCTTCCAGAGTCATTGGGTCCAGGGGAGGCCGTGCACCCTGTCTGGTTGGGCCAGCATCTCTCCCCTCCACCAAAGGAACTGATTCCTGGATTTGGAGCATAGGCAGGTCTTGCCCAAGGTCCCTGATCAAGAGAGGGAGGATGCCACCCCACAACTGTGCTCTCAAGCCTGGGGCAAAGGAGGAGACTGGGAGGAGGAATGACAGGGAGCAGCAGAGACCACCTCTATCCAGGTGGCTGATCTGCCTCTGGCCATTGTGGGCTGATTCCCAAGGGCCATCAGATGCAGGCAGATAGGGACTCATAAAGATGATGAGAACATTGAAGACAAGGCTACACATCAAGCCCCTCTGTCATCCCAGGGGATAGAAAGCCTGGTGCTGTGAGGCCTCCTGGTTCAGGGTGTATGCCCTGGTAATGGGGGGCAGAGCAGTGAGTGCCAGACGGACCCCATAGCCAGGGTACTCCCACCTTCTCACCAGGAGCGCCAGCAGGTCAGGTCTCCATGACATGGTTGCCATGTGGCAGATGTCAAGGTGACCACACATTTTCAGGATTCAGGAGTGTCCTCCTGCTGGGCAGTGCCGTCAAGGAATCCCTGAGGGCCACCACCCCCTTCTGCCATCCCAACTGGGGACCCTCTTGGGAGGGCTGTGGGGACAGACTCTCAGGCTCTCCAGACCAAGGGAGTGAAGAGGAAGAGGCAGTGGGCAGCAGCAGGGCTGGCCGGCACCATCTAAGGCCACTGGCCGCCACCTCCTGGGTAGCTGGGCACAGTCGGGTACTCAGGCAGACTATTTCCTGAGAAGTTGTTGTATTGGGCCTCCCTCGATGGCGGGTTCCGCCAAATGCCTGTGTTCCATTCTGTCTGTGCCTTCTGGAAGCTTCCACCAGCCCCTCGGTAGATCTTGTGCACCTGTAGGAAAGGATGACAGGAAGGCAGGGAACAGAAACTCAGTGTAACTGTGTAGACAGAGACCTCCTCTGTCAAGCAAGACCTGTCTTCTTTGTTGGATCTGTACATCGACAGCATTTCACTGCACACTGCTACACTAATTTGTACACTTGCCATGCATGACTGCTTCATACTACAAGGACAGAGCAGTCCAGACAACACTCCTATCCCCCTGCACTGCCACCACACACCATGGACACAAGACACTCCCCCAAGTGCCAAACACATTACCATACCATATTCCAATATTAGTAAACACCCATCTTTTTTTTTTTTTTTTATTGTTGGGGACTCATTGAAGGTACAAGAAACCAGGTTACACTGATTGACCCATCTTTTTTTTTTTTTTTTGGAGACAGAGTCTCACTATGTCACCTTCAGTAGAGTGCCATGGCGTCATAGCTCACAGCAACCTCAAACTCTTAGGCTTGAGCAATTCTCTTGCCTCAGCCTCCCATGTATCTGGGACTAGAGGGACCCGCAACAACACCTGGCTATTTTTTTGTTGTTGTTGCTGATTAGCAGGACTGCGCTAGGTTTGAATCCACCAGCCCTGGTGCATGTGGCTGGCGCCCTGCCCACTGAGCTATGGGCACCAAGCCTGTAAACACCTATCTTTTTTTTTTTTTTTTTTTTTTGTAGAGACAGAGTCTCACCTTTATTGCCCTCGGTAGAGTGCTGTGGTGTCACACAGCTCATAGCAACCTTCAAATCCTGGGCTTAGGCGATTCTCTTGCCCCAGCCTCCCAAGTAGCTGGGACTACAGGTGCCCACCACAAAGCCTGGACTACAGGCGCCCACCACAAAGCCCAGCTATAAACACCCATCTTTAATGCATGGTGTGATGTGGGTTATTTCCTATGGAATTACATGACAAAGCCATGTATTACGCAAACAAAACTATCTATGCTGCCTCGGCGCCTGTGGCTCAACGGGCTAAGGCGCCAGCCACGTACACCTGAGCTGGCAGGTTCGAATCCAACCCAGGCCTGCCAAACAACAATGACGGTTGCAACAACAACAAAAAAAAATGGCCGGGTGTTATGGTGGGCGCCTGTAGTCCCAGCTTCTCAGAAGGCTGAGGCAAGAGACTCGCTCGAGCCCAGGAATTGGAGGTTGCTGTGAGCTGTGACGCCACGGCACTCTATCCAGGTTGGCAGCTTGAGGCTCTGTCTCAAAAAAAAAAAAAAAACAAACAAAAAAACTATCTATGCTGAAGAAGTGTGACCTATCCCTATACCAGCAGTCAAAGCAATCACTGCAACATTACCAAATCACAGAAAACAACAGTCAGGGACATTAAAATCAATCAGAAAAATTAAACTGAGTATCTCATTATAGCAGGGTATCCTCAGAAAAATAAGAATGAAAATGCAAGCCAGGCACTGTGGCTCATATCTGTAATCCCAGCACTCTAGGAGGCTAAAGCAGGAAGATTGCTTGAGCTCAGGAGTTTAGGAACAGCCTGAGCAAGAGTGAGACCCTGTTTCTATTAAAAACAGGAAAACTGGCTCGGCGCCTGTGGCTCAACAGGCTAAGGCGTCAGCCACGTACAACTGAGCTGGCAAGTTCAAATCCAGCCTGGGCCCACCAAATAACAATGACTGCTGCAACCAAAATTGGCCAGGTGTTGTCGTGGGCGCCTGTAGTCCCACCTACTTGGGAGGCAGAGGCAAGAGACTCGCTTGAGCCCAGGAATTGGAGGTTGCTGTGAGCTGTGATGCCACAGCACTCTATCCAGGGTGACAGCTTGAGGCTCTGTCTCAAAAAAAAAAAAAACCAGGAAAACTAGCCAGGGGTACTGGCAGGCGCCTGTAGTCCCAGGTACTTGGGAGGCTGAGGCAAAAGGATATCTAGCACCCCAGAGTTTGAAGAAGTTGCTATGAGCTATAATGCCATGGGACTCTACCTAGGGTGAAAGAGACTCTGTCTCAAAAAAAGAAAAAAAAAGGAGGGAGGAAGGGAAGAAAGGAAGGAAGGAAAGAAAAGAAAACGCAGCCGCTACCAGAGTGAGCTTTCTAGCATTCATAGGTCAGTGCATGGTTAGCAGGCAGAAGTGCCATCTGTTCTCTGTGTGTTAGTCAAACAGTGTTTCATGGCACCAGCAGAAGAAATGGTCCAGAGAAAATAAAGCCATCTAAGGCCACTAGCCTTCAGGGAGGAAGCGCCACCTTTAGTGCCGTGGAAACCAAAACTCACTGCTCCTAAAGTGATTACAGACAGTTTCTGTGGAAACTTGAGGGAATGCAGAGGACCCAAAACCGGGGACTTGGGGCCCTTGCCCAGAGCACTGACCCCTGCTTGCTTTCTGGAGGATGGAACTCCTGGGTTTGTACCGCCATGGAATAATGCTTTTCCTTCATGGAAGGCGCTAGTCCTGCATGTGAGTTTTGTGGCCTCTTTTCCTGCTGAGTATGAGCCACATGACTACTTCTTTGGCACCACTGGTCAGGGCTGGGCCTTGGCTGCTTGCTGGGCTCTGGAGGCAGACATTGGTGTGCAACCCTCACCCAACACCTGCTGCCATGCAGAGTGGATTCAGGGTATTCAATGAAGCCCCTTGGGTATGGCTTGGTGAAGGACATGCACAATCTGCTCGTTATGACAACTGGTTGGCTGCTGGGCCCTGCTCATCTCTGGGCACTTCTGTAATGGTTTCTTTGGCAAAAACTCCTAATGTTGGAGCCTGGGCTCCCTACTACACAGAAAGGATGCACTGGCTGGGCATGGTGGCTCACGCCTGTAGTACCAGCACTATGGGAGGCCAAGGTGGGTGGATTTCCTGAGCTCAGAGGATCTGAGACCAGCATGAGTCAGAGTGAGCATGAGTCAAGAATAAAAGACACCGTCTCTACCAAAAAAAAAAAAAAAATACAAAAGACGCCGGGTGTTGTGGCGGGAGCCAATCCCAGCTACTTGGGAGTCAAAAGGGCAAGAGAATAGCTAAAGGAAGAAAGAGGGAAAAAAAAAAAAAAACCCTCCGAACTAAGAAGAGTGAAAGCCAGCTGAAATTGAAAACAGAATTTAAAAAAGAAAGGATGGGGGCAGCGCCTGTGGCTCAGTGAGTAGGGGTGGTGGGTTCACCCCTGGAGGTGGTGGGTTCAAACCCAGCCCCCAAGCCAAAAACTGCAAAAAAAGAAAAAAGGAAAGGATGCACCAGTGTGCTCCTGGCTGCACCTCTGGGACCACTAGATTGTACTACTTCTAGAAATTGTAGCAACTTCAATAAATAAAAGCATGGCATTTTAACTTAATGTTATTATTAGCCTAGATGAACACTTTATTTTCTAATGGAGCTTGTGGCTGGTAATTTGGATGGGCCCCTACACACATACCTCACTGATAGCAGGAGCTCCTGGGCCTAAACTGCTCCTGTAAACACCGTGGTCTATGTCTAATTTCTGCTTTTCTCTGGAGAATTGGTTCTCAATCTTCCTAATGCCATGACCTTTTAATATAGTTTCTCATGTTGTGGTGACCCCCAACCATAAAATTATTTTCGTTGCTACTTCATAACTATAATTTTGCTACTGTTATGAATCGTAATGTAATAAATATCTGATATGCAGGATGTATTTTCATTGTTACAAAGTGGTCACAAACCACAGGTTGAGAACCACATCTCTAGAGTCTGAAATCTCGGCATGGGCTAGGCAGGGGGACCATATGATCAGCCTCAATGGAAACCTGGGCTTGGGGTATCTGCAAGCTTCCCTGGGAATATTTCATATGTGTGGTTACAGTTTATTACTGGGAAATAAGCACATCCTATTGACTGCACAGGGAGAGAATTCTGGAAGCTGGGCTTGACCTCCTCCTCAAGCTCATACACCTGGGATGGCATAGAGAAAAGGGAATGATGGCTGGACATCATGGACTTACCTTCATAATCATGACTGCCATCATGACAGCTGACAGGGAGAACATGATGGCTGGAAGCAACATGACCACAGCAGCCCCCACACTGGTCTTGAACATAGTAATCGCTGCCAACCAACCACTGCAAGGCACAAGAACAAGTGTGGGCGCCAGCATGCCCACCAAACAAGGACCCACTGCCCTTCATATATCAAGAGGGCCAGCAAATCAATAAAAAAAGGTAAACAACTCTCACAGAAAAGGGCAATTCACATAAGGATGGCCAAGTGACCAGTAAACACACAAATGATGCTCATTCCACCAATGAGGAGATGCATGTGAGTCAGAGCAAAGTCTTGTTTTTCTTTTCTTTTTTCTATGAGACAGAATCTCACTCTGTCACCCAGGCTAGAGTGCCCTGGTATCATCATAGTTCACAGCAAACTCAATCTTCTTGCCTCGGCCTCCTGAGTAGCTGGGACTACAGCCCCCTGCCACAATGTCCAGCTAGTTTTTCTATTTTTAGTAGAGAGGGGGTCTTGCTCTTGCTCAGGCTGGTCTTAAACTCCTGAACTCAAGCAATTCATCTGCCTCAGCTTCCCAGAGTGCTGCACCCAACCCAAGGTCTTGTTTTTCTACCATCACACCAACATTGAATGTGTAGGGGACAGAGACATGAGTGCCACTCTGTTCATCACCCTTTGTAAAGGGCAATGGGGCCTCATCTACAAAAAGACTTAAATGCTCATTCCTTTTATCCCACATATCTAAGAATGTATCCCACAGCAATTGTTTGTAATAATTAAAAACTGGGTTTTTCACAGTTTGTTGGCTGAGAATACCACACATGTAAATTCTACTATATCCACTCAATTGGATACTAAGGAAAGATTTAAAATAAGAGAGGAGGCCGAGTACAGTGGCTCACACCTGTAATTCTAGCTCTCTGGGAGGCCAAGGTAGGTAGACTGCTTGAACTTGGGTTTAAGACCTGCCTGAGCAAGAGTGAAACTCCATCTCTACTAAAAATAGAGAAAAAAAAAACTAGCTTGGTGTTATGATGGGGACCTGTAGTTCTAGCTATTCAGGAGCTGAAGCAAGAGGATCTTGAGCCCCAAGAGTCTGAGGTTGCTGTGAGCTATGACACCATGGCATTCTTCTTAGTAAGATTCTGTCTTAAAAGAAAAGAGAAATAAGGGGGAAAACTAAGTTGCAGATCTTAGGCTGGTGTTAAACTGCTGAACTCAAGCAATTCTAGTCTTCAGCAAGATGTTACAAAACCCATTGGACTGCAAACCACACTTGCCTCTGGGAGCAGAACATAGGTAGAAAATATGGTCTTTTGAGATCTATGCATCTATAATGCCAGCACTTTGGGAGAATGAAATGGGAAGATGGGTTGAGGCCAGGAGTTTGAAACTAGCCTGGACAACAAAGTGAGATCCCCATATCTACAAAAAGTATTTTTTAAAAACTAGTCATGCGGCTCGGCGCCTGTGGCTCAAGCAGCTAAGGTGCCAGCCACATATACCTGAGCTGGCAGGTTCCAATCAGCCCAGGCCCCCGACAAAATAGCCAGGTGTTGTGGTGGGCGCCTGTAGTCCTGGGTACTTGGGAGGTAGAGGCAGGAGAATCACTAGAGCCCAGGAGCTGGAGGTTGCTGTAAGCTGTGACACCAGCGCACTCTACCCAGGGCAACAGCTTGAGGCTCTGTCTCAAAAAAAGAAAACTAGTCATGCAGGCCAGGCAAGATGCCTCACATTTGTAATCCTAGCACTCTGGGAGGCTAAGGTGGGTGGATTGCCTGAGCTCACGAATTTGAGACCAGCCTGAGCAAGAGAAAAACCCCATCTCTAAAAGTAGCTGGGCATTGTGGCAGGCATCTATAGTCCCAGCTACTTGGGAGGCTGAGGCAAGAGGATTGAGCCCAAGAGTTTGAGGTTGCTGTGAGCTATGACACCATAGCACTCTACCAGGGGCAACAAAGTGAGACTCTGTTTCAAAAAACATAAGCCCCATCCCCCTAAAAAAAAACCCAAAACTACAGGTGGTACGCACCTGTAGTCTCAGCTACCTGAGAGCCTGAGACACAGGGATAACTTAAGCCCAGGTTTTTGAGTCTGTGGTAAACTGTTATTGCAACCACTGCACTCTAACCTGGGAGACAAAGGGAGACTTCATCTTTAAAAAAAAAAAGCCAGGGTGGCGCTGTAGCTCAGTGAGTAGGGCGCTGGCCCCATATGCCGAGGGTGGCAGATTCAAACCTGGCCCCAGCTAAACGGCAAAAAAAAAAAAAAAATAGCCAGGAGTTGTGGCAGGTGCCTGTAATCCCAGCTACTTGGGAGGCTGAGGCAAGAAAATCGCCTAAGCCCAGGAGTTGGAAGTTACTTTGAGCTGTGACACCATGGCACTCTACCAAAGGTGATAAAGTAAGACTCTGTCTCTACAAATAAAAAATAAATAAATAATAATAAAAAAGGCCAGGTTGGGCAGCGCCTGTGGCTCAGTGAATAGGGCGCTGGCCCCATATACAGCGGGTGATGGGTTCAAACCCGGCCCCAGCCAAACTGCAACAAAAAATAGCTGGGGGCTGTGATGGGCATCTGTAGTCCCAGCTACTTGGGAGGCTGAGGCAGGAGAATCGCCTAAGCCCAGGAGTTGGAGGTTGCTATGTGCTATGACGCCACAGCACTCTACCAAGGGCAACAAAGTAAGACTCTGTCTCTTTAAAAAAAAAAAAAAAAGCCAGGTGTGGTGGCTCACACCTGTAATCCTAGCACTCTGGGAGGCTGGTGGACTGCCTGAGTTCCCGGGTTCAAGACCAGCCTCAGCCAGAGCCAGACCTCATCTCTAAAAATAGCAGAGCATTGTGGTGGGTGCCTATAGTCCCAGCTACTTGGGAGGCTGAGGCAAGACTATCGCTTGAGCCCAAGAGTTGGAGGTTGCTGTGAGCTATGATGCCATGGTACTCTATCAAGGGCAACAAGTGAAACTCCGTCTCAAAAAAAAGAAAACAAACTTAGGAATTTAAAACAAGTTGGACAGTATGAACACTTCTGTGTACCTGGCAATATTAAAAACTGTTGTTAACTAATCTTAGGTAGGACATGCATTTTTTATCTTTTCTTTAATGAATAGATTTTATTTTTTAGAATAATTTTAGATTTACAGAAAAATTGAGCAGATAGTATAGATTGTTCGCATGTGCCCTCCCTCCCTTACACACAGTTTCCTCTATCACTAACATTGTGCCTTACTTAGTGTAGTATGTTAAATGAGCATTTTTATATATCTCAAAGTCCTTCTCCTTCAGAGTTCTACATGGAAACAGTGGTTGCCAGAAGATTGCTCCCAGATCCCCGTCTGGGGCATGAGCAGCAACTTGGATACCAGACATGGGCACACAGTGGAACCCTTGCTCCCTGGATGTGAGCTTGAAACCTCCCCAGAAAAGTGTCTTTACAAACTTGATCCATAACATCACTGGTAGCCCTGCTGGTTTCCTACCAGGCTCTTATTTCTACAAGTAACACGTGTCACATCTATGGACAAAAAACTCACCATGCACCCCATCCTGAGAAGCCAATGGCCTGGATGACAGTCAGGACAAACTGTGCTCCAAAGATGAAGAAAAACGCCATGAAGTTAAAGGAGCTGTCAGCTCTGTAGAGGGACAGAAAACATGATTTTATTACAGCTCCAAGAGGAGGATGGGACTGGAGACAGAAAGCAGGGTGCTAACTTTTTCAGATACTGAAAAATGCATAAATGCTTATGAACTACTACAAATGTGGTCAAACTGGGTTCTGATCACAAAGGGCCAAAACTACTCCTTTGATAAGACACCACAGCCTGACCAGGTCTTTGCTTTAAAGAACTTAAAACTGTCACATATGCCGGGCACGGTGGCTCACACTTGTAATCCTAGCACTCTGGAAGGAGGTTCTGACACAGGGTACAATGTGGATGTCCTTGAGGACATCATGCTCAGTGAGAGAAGCAGACACAGAAGGACACATAGTGTGAGATTCCATTTATGTGAAATGTCTAGAACAAGCAGATCCTCAGAGACAAGAAATGGATTCATGGTTGCTGGAGCTGGGAGAGGGGATGGGGCTTCCTTTTGGGATAATGTTCTAGTAATAGGTAATAGTGATGATCACGCAGCATTGTGAATATATTAAAAACCACTAGCTTGGCTCGGCACCTGTGGTTCAAGCAGCTAAGGTGCCAGCCACATACACCTGAGCTGGCGGGTTTGAATCACCCTGGACCCGCCAAACAACAACGACGGCTGCAACCAAAAAAAAGCTGGGCGTCGTGGCAGGTGCCTGTAGTCCCAGCTACTTGGGAGGTGGAGGCAGGAGAATCGCTTGAGCCCAGGAGTTGGAGGTTGCTGTGAGCTGTGATGCCACAGTGCTCTACCCAGGATGACAGCTTGAGGTTCTGTCTCAAAAAACAAACACTAACTTGTACTTTTTAAGTAGATGATTGTGTGATATATAAAGAATCTCTCAATCAAGTTACTGCAAAACAAAACAAAGCAGGCAGCAGCTGGATGTGACTCATTGGCCATAGATAACCAAGCCCCGATACAAACTACTGCTGACACCAGACAAGAGAACATGATGGTTACTCATTACTGGGCAATGCCACAGGCCAGTAAGCCAGGACCCAGGACCCCTGCAGGGAAGAGAAGCTAGTACAGAAACTAGATGGCACAGGGATGGGTGTCTAAACCACTTGAGACTCCCATCAGATGTCAGCACTAAATGCTTCCACAGGCGACCAGAGGGTATAGGAGCTATAGGACCTGCGGACACCAGCAGGACCCCTTGCCCCCAGGCTCCAACTCACCGGAAGGCCTTGTAGGCAGGTCGGAACCAGCACACATAACTGCAGGGTGTGAAGAGTAGCAGCCAGACGAAGGCCAGGCCAAAATTGGCTCCTGAGCCCCCACTAATCCACCAGGCCAGGCAGGCAACCAGGTTGACCCCAAGGGTGGTGCAGTAAACTGTGGGGGGAGGAGCAGCTAGATGGAGAGGATGCAGGGAGGAGCGTGGTATCTGCCCCCAGCCTTACCACCCCACTTTACAGGGACAGCTTCAGTCACTGCAGGGACCATAGGGCCCAGAGGCAGACTCAGGGTGGACAAAGTGCTCTGTCCTGAGTGCCACTAACTTCCCCGGACCCACTACCTGCTCTGTCTCCACCCAATGCTGCAGAGATATAGGTTAGCTCAGGTTCCCACAGACCTAAGACAGGACAGCTCCAATATCTCTCTCTGGCTCAGGGCTTAGCTCATGGAGCATCAGAACTAGACTGGGGTCTCAACCAGGGTCCCGCCTCCCGCCCACCTGGACACTGCCCAGCTCACACATCCACAGCCGGTAGATCCTCTTCACCAGGACCTGGTACTCAATGGGGATCTCATCAGAGAAGTTCTGGTAGAAGCAGGGCTTCAGGGGGATGAAGCTGGGTAGCGGGGGGAAGTTGTTCTCCTTCTCTGCAGGAACAGAACACCATGGGACAAAACTGATGGTGGTCAGCTCAGAAATGGCCCCAAAGATCCTTGATCCCTAGGGCCTATACACAGGTCACATTGCATGGCAGAAGAGACTCTGTAAATGGGACTGAGTTGAAGACCTTGAGATGGGAGGTCCTGGAATACCTGGGGGGCCCTGTGTCCTCATACAAGGAGGGAAGAGAGTCAGAGGCAGAGACTAGAAGATGCTGGGCTACAGGCTCTGAAGGGGGAAGAAGGGGCCCCAAGCCCAGGGATATGGGCGGCCTCTACATAGCAGTTCTCAACCTGTGGGTTGCGACCCCTTTGTAACAATGAAAATACATCCTGTGGGCAGCGCCTGTGGCTCAGTAACTAAGGCACCAGCTCCATATACCCAGGGTGGTGGGTTCAAACCCAGCCCTGGCCGAACTGCAACAAAAAAATCGCCGGTGTTGTGGCGGGTGCCTGTAGTCCCAGCTATTGGGGAGGCTGAGGCAAGAGAATCACCTAAGCCCAGATGGAGGTTTCTGTGAGCTGAGTGATGCCACGGCACTCTACCGAGGGCAATAAAGTCTGTCTCTACAAAAAAAAGAAAATACATCCTGCATATCAGATATTTACATTAAGATTCATGACAGTAGCAAAATTAGTTATGAAGTAGCAACAAAAATAATTTTATGGTTGGGGTCACAACAACATGAGGAACTGAATTAAAGGGTCGCGGCATTAGGAGGCATTAGGAAGGTTGAGAACCACTGCTCTAAACCCTGGAGAAGGCGAGAGATAGGTCCTCGCCTGGAGCTCCCCAAGAGGGACCTGCTCTGCCACACCTTGATTTTGGGACTTCTGCCCTCCTACATCGTCAGACAACAAATTCTAAGTCATTAAGTACATTATAATTTTTTACAATAGCCATAGGGAACTAATACACATACTTAGTAGGCAGAGTCCAACTACTGTTAACATCTGTGACATCATGGAAGGTTCTGGCAGTTTCCTGTGGCTTATATAACAAAGTACTACATCTGGTGGTTGGGTTCAGACAACATAAATTTTTTTTTTTTTTTTTGAGACAGAGTCTCACTTTGTCACCCTCAGTAGAGTACCACAATGTCACAGCTCACAGCAACCTTTAACTCTTGGGCTCAAGCGATTCTCTTGCCTCAGCCTCCCAAGTAGTTGGGACTATAGGTACCCGCCACAAAGCCTGGCTATTTTTGGAGATGAGGTCTTGCTCTGGCTCAGGTTGGTCTCAAACCTGTGAGCTCAGGCAATCTACTCACCTTGGCCTCCCAAGTGCTAGGATTATAGGCATGAGCCACTGTGCCTGGCCAAGACAACAGAAATTTATCATCTCTCAAGTCCAGACGCAGGAGTCTATGGCAGTGTGCTCCCTCTAGAGGCACCAGGAGAGGGTGCTTCCTCCTCTTCCAGCTTCTAGGGTGTCACTGACATGTGACCACGCCATTCTAGCCTCTGCCTCCATCTCCACAGAGGTACCTCCTCTGTTTCAATTTCCCTCTTATGAGAACACCAGTCCCTTGACCAGGCCCACCCTACTCCAGCACAGCTTCACCTTAGCATGATCACACCTGCAAAGACCCTGTTTCCAAACAAGGTCTTATTCACACTTTCCAGGGTCAGGTAGTAGCCATGACCTTTGCCAGGGACATAACTCTGCCCACAGTGGAGGCCCTGTCCACATGCAACAGGAGACTCCTGAGGTGCTACAGCTCAGCTGACACTACCTCAGAACACATTCCTGAGCACCTGCCATGGCCAGGTGGTAAGACATACAGAGACCCTGTCCTCAAGTGACTGCTATCCCAAAGGGAAGACCAGCAATAAAAGCTGCAAATAAGTGACTGCACAGAGTGTGAGAAGGGGTAAGAGCTATAAATACACAGAACAACCAGGCTGGGGGTGGGGGCATCAGCCTAAGTGTGCCCCATGAGGCTGGGGGTGGGGGGTGAGAAGGAAACTGGGGCTATGTGTGCCACAGGGATTGGAGAAGGAGGTGATGCCAGAGTTGGGCAGCTGTTGTGGAGTCTCCACTGCCCTACAGGTTCTTGCACCCCTTTGAGGCCCCCCCTTGCTTTACTAGCACCTCTTTCCCACTTCCTGGCAAGATAACACCAGCAAACCTGTAGCTCTTGGCACTGGCCTTCTGGCCTCACTGGTATGATCCTGACTGTCCCAAACCCAAGTGGTGCAAAATGCAGGATGTCCAGGAGGGAGGGCGTGTGAGATCTGCTGGGGTCTCCCTCCCCACCTGTGGATATGTCCAGGGGGAAAAGAAAAGACCCCATGTTGCTGGGGCCTCCAGAATGGGACTAACCTGACATTTCTGCAGTAGCCGACCCACTACGGGAGCTGAAGCCTACAGCCATCTGAAAGGAAAACAGTGACAGTCAAGGAGAGGTTGGCATGATGGCTCCCACCTGTGATCCCACCACTTTGGGAAGTTGAGGCAGGAGGATCACTTGAACCCAGGAGTTTGAGGCTGCAGTGAGCTCTGTGGTGATGCCATTGCACTCTAGCCTGGATCACAGAGTGAAACCCTGTCTCTAAAAAAGAAAACCACCATCACAAAGACAAAGAATCTCCTTAGCTGCAGGGTGACCCAATAATTAGCTGCAAGCCACAGATGCCTTGGGTTGGGTGTTAACTGCCAGGCTATCCACTGTGGTGGAAAAGTCCTTAACAGGGCTGAGCTCAGTGGCTCACACCTATAGTAATCCCAGCATCTGGAAGGCAGAGGCTGGTAGATTGTTTGAGCTCATGAGTTCAAGACCAGCCTGAGCAAGAGCGAGACCCCAGCCCTAAAAATAGCCCCGTGTTGTGGCAGGCACCTATAGTCCCAGCTACTCGGGAGGCTGAGGCAAGAGAATTGCTTTAGCCCAAGAGTTTCAGGCTACTGTGAGCAGTGATGCCATGGCACTCTACCAGGGGCAAGAAAGTGAAGACTGTCTAAAAAAAAAAAAGTCCCTAACAGTGCCTGATGCTCTAGGTTGTCTCCAGAAAAGTCAGCCCAGCTTGATTTCAGTCTTAGATAGCACAATGGGCCTGATGTGTGATGGCAGAGGCTACCTCCTGTCAGAGTCCAAGATGCACCATTGGTGCCGGGTTGCAGCTCTTTCTCAACCATCACTTAAGCCAATGTCCCTGGGGTCCTATGTCCCACTCTGCTAGGCTTCCAGCATCCCACCTCCGGGCTGCCCATTGCTAGGCTCCTAGTGTCATATCCTGGTGTCCACTGCCTCACAGCCACCCCACCCTAACTTCCATCTGCAGTTCACAGATGGCTCCAAGCACTTCCTGTCTGCTTCAAGGTCCAAATTTCCAGTGAGTGACTCAAAGCTGGGTTCAAGCTCATTCCTATGTGACCTTGGCAAATGACAACACCTGCACTTCTCAACAATGAACCCTGTGGGCCAAGGACCCCATTGCAATCCATGAGATGCCTAAGGCCCTCCTAGGGGAACACCTTGAGCTCACAACACCATGCAGCCTCACCCAGGCAAACTTGGAGGTGTACAACTGAAAGGATCAGGCTGGTTTTGTGGGGTTTGGGAGGCGGACTTGCCATCTTGGAAAGCAGCTCAGTGCCTACCCTGGCCTGTGGGATCTGACTGGTCCCCAGAGACTGGCACGGGAGCTAGACATGAGATGGGGTACAGGGTGGGACCTGCCTTTCCCCCTCAGGGAGGAGGTTCCTGAGACACTAAACTTCCAGGGCCACTCCTGCTTTGCAGGGTGATGCTGGCCAGGTAGGGCTTCCCAGGGTCTAGGGAAGGGGCATTCTGCCACCCACTGCTTGACCACAACCTGTGTGCTCGGTCCTCCCTAGCCACTGCTTGCACTCCTCCCTCTGGCCAGCCCCAGCATCCTGTCTGCTACACAAGCCCCACTGCTCCTCTGGCCTTGGGGCTCAGGGCAGCCCTAACATGGGGCTGTACAGCATCCAACTGCCACATGGATCCAGAGGCATTGCTCTGAGTCCCCCACAAACAACCAGTTCCAGTCCAAGATGTAAGCATCTTGCTAACAACTCATATTGGCCCTCTGAGGGGTCTTCTCCTGCCATCTGTAAGGAACAGCAAATGGACAGCCTGAGGGAGATTTCAGGTCAGCTGGCTGCAGTCAAGTGAGACTATACCCGTATCCAGGTGCCCCTGGAACCTCCCAGACCCCCAAAGCAGCAGGGAGGAACTGGGGGGGACCCCACCCAACCCCGGGACTACTTCTGTCCATAGACACCCACTTTTTTTTGTTTTTTTTGGTTGTTTATTTTCACATGTCAGAGTTGTTTTCTCACAAGCCTGACAAAGGAGACACAAATGAAGCTTCAGGGCTCCATGGTGGAGCTGAGTCCTTGGAAAGCCTGTCCCAGGTGCTCCCTGCTGCCGGGCCTAGAGAGTGTGGCACTGGGCAGGCAGTGTGTCCTTAAAATCCATAGACAGGAGCACAGGCCATGAAAGATATGAATGGCCAGGAGCAGAGAATGTTCCATAAGCAGGAGAGGCATCAACCTAGGTATCAGGGTCCAGCTGGTGGCACTGGTCCTCCAGCACACCACGGAACACCTGGAAGTGGTGGTTGAGGTCGGGCTGGGCGTGGATGCGGAAGCGAGTGCCCAGAGCACCATCAGGCGAGGGCGCCCCATAGAAGACTCGCAGGATGCGAGAGTGCACCAAGGCCATGGCACACATGGTGCAGGGCTCACGGGTGACGTAGAGGTCATAGCCAGTGCACACGTAGGGGAGGCCATCCTCGTCCTCATCCAGCTTGCGCACAGTGCCCACGTGGATGGCCTGGGAGGCAGCAGCAGGTGTGAAAGAGCAGGCAGGGAAGGGCCTGAAGTCGTAGGTACCCCGACCCTGGCCTTGGGCCACAAGGTCCACGCACACCATGACTGCATGCAGCAAGGGACTGGCCATGCTGCTGCAGTCGTGGCCTGTGGCCAGCACGCAGCCTGAGGCTGGATCCACCACCACGGCCCCCACAGCCCTCAGGCCCTGTGCAGCTGCCCACTGGGCTGCTTTCACAGCCCGCTCCATGTGGCTCTCCATGGCAGCCCGCTCCTGTGCTGAGAAGAGTCGCCCAGACAGGGCACTGGTCACCTGCTTGTCCTCATGGAAGGATGTGGGCCAGTGGGTCCGAGCCTTCTCAAACTGGCCCCTGGTCAGAGGAGGCCTGGCAGGTACAGGCACCAGGAAGGGCTGTCCCAGACCACGGGGATCCACAGCTGGTTGTGGGAGGAGCTCAGCCAGTGAGCGCATGCCTGGGGCTGCATCTGCCAGGCACAGCAACAACTCCAGTGCATGGGGGCCGCTGGCATCCCGGCTGGGCCGCACTCGCTTAAGGTGAGGCTGGGAGGGAAGTGGGTAGACTGCCGACACCTCCTTGAGGAGGCGCGAGGTCTGGCGTTTGTCCAAGACAGGCGCGGCATAGGCCAGCACCAGCTCCACATCCCCAGACTGCTGCTCCGACAGGACAGGGAGGGCCTGCCATGGCGCCGGATCCCGATCCAGGCTCCCAGTCTTCTCTTGCTCACACTGCTCCACAATGCCCTGGGCAGGTTCCATCCTTGGTGAGGCTGACTGTGGGAGACAGAGATGGAGCAGAGCGCCATCCATCAGCTGCAAGGAGCTTGGGTGAGCCAGGGTCTGTCCCAGAAGAACATGACTCTCTGAGGCTGAGCACGCCGGACCTGGGGCTTGTGAGAGAGGGCCAGCCCTGGCCATACCATCTCTCATCCTGCCAACTCATGGGCTGCACAGAGTTTAAACTGCCATTGGTTTTTAAAATAGAGATGTAATTCACATACCATGAAATATATCATTTTAAAGTTTGCAATTCAGTGGCTCTTAATATGCTTGCAGTTGTGGAACTACTCAAATCTCAGAACTTCTTCATCATCCCAAAGACAAACTCATACATGAGCCCACACAAGAGCCCTAGGTAACCACTGATCTGTTTTCTGCATTTCCGGAGTCATAGGTCAGAAGGACAAGCAGCTGATATGTCATGGCTAGTTTTAAGATATAAGGGAAACATGGAAAGGAATTAAGAGTGGCCATGGCCACCAAGGCTTCAGGGACCCTAGTCCCATAGCAGCAAGAACCCACATTCTGGCAACAGCTTAAGTCAGCAACAGATCCCTCCCCCGTCAGGCCTCCAGATAAAACACAGCCCTAGCCAACTCCTGGCTCCCAGAGGAACCAGCCACATCACATCTAGGTCTGACCTATAGAGCTGGGAGTTGAGAGTTCCCTTGCTCCCAGCTAGATTTGAGATAGTTTGCTATGTAGTGACAGAAAACAAACACACTAGGTTTAGGAGTGGAGGGGCCACCTGCCAGGACAGCATGCAGCCCAGCATTAATGTTGAATATCCATACGCAGGTAGTTTACGTAAAAGGCTTATAACCTGGCTCGGCGCCTGTAGCTCAAGTGGCTAGGGCGCCAATCACATACACCAGAGCTGGCGGGTTCGAATCCAGCCCAGGCTGCCAAACAACAATGACAACTATAACCAAAAAATAGCTGATCATTGTGGCAGGCACCTGTAGTCCCAGCTACTTGGGAGGCTGAGGCAAGAGAATCGCTTAAGCACAAGAATTGGAAGTTGCTGTGAGCTGTGATGCCACAGCACTCTACCCAGGGTGATAGCTTGAGACCCTGTCTAAAAACAATAAAAATAAATTAAAAATAGGCTCGGCGCCTGTGGCTCAATAGGCTAAGGCACCAGCCATGTACATCTGAGCTGGCGGGTTCGAATCCAGCTCGGGCCCACCAAACAACAATTATGGCTACAACCAAAAATGGATGGGCATTGTGGCGGGTGCCTGTAGTCCCAGCTACTTGGGAGGCGGAGGCATGAGTTTGCTTTAGCCCAGGAATTGGAGGTTGCTATGAGCTGTGATGCCATAGCACTCTACCCAGGGTGACAGCTTGAGGCTCTGTCTCAAAAAAAAAAAAAAGAAAGAAAAGAAAGAAAAGAAAAAAAGAAAGAAAGAAAGAAAGAAAAGGCTTATAACTTGGTCTGTGAGAGGCTGCACAGAAGAAAGGTAACAAAATGCAAACCTGGAGTACAGCTCCCTCAACAGACCCACCTTCCTATACTTTGATGGTAGATCCTCTCCAAGGGTCTCCACCTCCTTGGTCACAGCAGAGGCCCTAGAGGAATAGGGCTGCTAGGAGGTAGGCCAGACCCGAGGCAGCCTTAGGAGCTGAGAATGCTCCCCAGTGTACTAACCTGGGAATATGCCCTTTCAGCTGATGCTCCCTAACTGCAGGTCAGACATCACCATAATAGATGAGGAAAGTGAGGGTAAGGTGGGTGGGGTCCCCTGGCTCACGGCCCCTTAGGAGGAGTGCCTGTCTGCAGGGGACATAGAGCAAAGAGCAGAGAGGCAGGTAACCTAGATGCCAGCCTGTGGGGATAGGCAGCCTTACAGGGACTTCACACACAGGGACCCTGGAGCACAGCACACTGGCTCTCTGATCTCTGCCATCACCTCCACCTTGTCACCCTAAAGCCATACCACTCAGCCGGTCAGGCACTCCCCCACCAGTCCATATCTGTCCTGAGCAATGTGTCCATGCCAGAGCCTGTCTGATCCCCATCCCAGCAGTCAGGGCCCCAACACATCCCTCTGAGTGTCTCAGTCTGACACCAGGAGACAGAACCCAAGGAGGAAATGGCTATGGTGTTGGGACACCCAGATAGCCACACCAGCAGAATGGGGTTTGCAGGGCTGTATCCTCAGATGTGCTAATGAGGCTGTTCTGCAAGGGAGTCTGAGAGCCTAGGCATGGGGGTGCCCACCTTACTGACCGGGCAGGCTCCTGGCCTAAACTGCACAAACCATGGCAGTCTCCCCATGAATTGCTAAACCCAGGAGTGGTCTCAAGACCCCCCATATACTGTCCATGCGACAGAAAGACACTGAGAGCTCTGGTGCCTGGAGTGGAAACACTCAGTCATGGCTGAGCCTGGGACTAGTCCCTCAAGAAAAAGGTTGCAACATCAACACAGCCCAAGAAGGAGAGAAAACATCCTTCCAGGATGCTCCACAGTCCAGCTACCCTCTGGCTCTGCCTTATTTTTGATCGAAAAAGACTTTGAACAGCTTGGTTGACATTAGCATGGAGAAAGGCAAAAAGCAGGAGATGAGAGAAAGAATCCGGATGAAGACACACAGCTGAAGCAGCCTCATGCCCCTACTTGCAGAAAGCTGGAGAAGGAGCAGGAACACGAATAAGAAGCGGTGCCTGTGGCTCAAAGGAGTAAGGCGCCAGCCCTATATGCCGAAGGTGGCAGGTTCAAACCCAGCCCCGGCCAAAAACTGCAAAAAAAAAAAGGAAAGAAAGAAAGAAATCATGACAGGAGACTCCAGCACAGCAGCCCACCCCCCTAACCCCCGCAGAGTCAGACGTCTCAGTCAAAGCCAGAATGGGCACCTCCAGCCCGGCAGAAAGCACCACCTACACCTGGGGCCTCTCATCTGATCTTCACTATCACCAAGCCACAAATTGGGTATTGGGAAAAGACCGCTAAAGGCCTCCCTGGAGGGCTGTTCCCTCATGGCTCTGTCATTTCCTGGAGGGCTGCCTTTCCAGTTGAGCACAGAGCAGGGAACACTGACTGTTGAGGAAATAATTCTCAGCATAGCGCACAGGCAGTTGGAACACTGCACAGGCAGCTATATCACTGTAATGTGTGTTTCCCACCCCAACCCTTTGAAATCCTCATCCCCTTGTGGCGCCCGTGGCTCTGTGAGTAGGGAGCCAGCCCCATATACCAAGGGTAGTGGGTTTGAACCTGTCCCAGCCAAACTGCAACAAAAAATAGTGGGGCACTGTGGTGGGCTACTGTAGTCCCAGCTACTCATGAGGCTGAGGCAAGAGACTCGCTTAAGCCCAGGAGATGGAGGTTGCTGTGAGCTGAGACTCCACGGCACTCTACTGAGGGCAATAAAGTAAGAGTCTGTCTCTAAAAAAAAGGAAAGAAAAGAAATTCTCATCCCCAAAGCAGTGGTATTAGGGGTGGGGCCTTTGGAAGTGACCATGTCAAGGGATGGTGCCTGATGATGAGACTAGTGTCCTAGCTCCAGAGAGCTGGCTGGCCCCTTCCACCAGTTTGAACAGGGAGAATGAGACAACCCTCACCAGCTACCAGATTTGCTGGTGCCCTCACCTGGGACTTCCAGCCTCCAGACTGTGAGAAACAAATCTCTGTCATTTATAAGCCACCTAGTTTATAGTATTTTGTTACAGCTCCCAAATAAAATAAAACAGACAACCAAGGAGATTCTGTTCTAGGAAGAGTCATGCTACTCATTCCTATATATAAATCATATTTTCTTTCCTTCTCCTTACATGAGAGATAATGTGGGCAATTTAGGGAAAACCCGAAAAATTAGTCCTGGTGTGATAGAGCACACCTGTAGACCCAGTCACCTGGGCAGCAAGCAGGGAGAATCCTTGAGGTGGAGCCTAGTAGGGGCAACATGGTGAAATGCTGTCTCTAAAAAATAAATAAACAAACAAAACTTATTACCTATTTGGCTTACACTATATTTCTTTCTTTTTTTGAAGCAAATTCTCACTTCATCACCGTCAGTAGAGTGTCAAAGTACGCCATAGCTCACAACAACCTCAAACTCTTAGGCTTAAGCAACTCTCTTGCCTCAGCTTCCCAAGTAGCTGAGACTGCAGGTCCCCACCACAACACCTGGCTATAATTAGAGACAGGGTCTCACTCCGGCTCAGGCCGGTCTTTAACTCCTGAGTTCAGGCAATCCACCCATCTTGGCCTCCCACAATTTTAGGATTACAGTGTGAGCCACCTCACCCACCCTTTATACTATATTTCTATCAGTGGGTGCTGCCTTAGATGTATTAGACATGAACTGCAGAAAAAAAAAAAAATTAAGACAGAGTCTCACTCTATTGCCCAGGCTAAATTGTTGTGCTATCAGTCTAGCACACAGCAACCTTGAACTCCTGAGTTTAAGTAATCCTCCTGCTTCAGCCTCCCAAGTAGCTGGGACCACAGGCACCCACCACAACACCTAGCTATTTTTCTTTCTTTCTTTCTGTTTTTTTCTTTTTGAGACAGAGTCTCACTCTGTTACCCTGGGTAGAGTGCCATGGCATCCTAGCTCACAGTAACCACAACTCTTGGGTTCAATGATCCTCTTGCCTAAGTCTCCCAAGTAGCTGAGACTACAAGCATGCACCACCATGCCAGGATAGCTTTTCTATTTTTAGTAGAGCCTTGCTTTTGAATGCCTGAACTCAAGAAATCCTCCCACCTTAGCCTCCCAGAGTGCCAGGATTACAGGCATGAGCCACCACACCTAGCTTAATTTTTCTTTTCTTTTTTGAGACAGAGCCTCAAGCTGTCACCATGGATAGAGTGCTGTGGCATTACAGCTCATAGCAACCTCTAATTCCTGGGCTCAAGTGAGTCTCCTGCCTCAGCCGCCCAAGTAGCTGGGACTACAGGCGCCGGCCACAACACTCGGCCATTTTTTTGGTTGCAGCCCTCGTTGTTTGGTGGGCCCAGGCTAGATTCGAACCCTCCAGCTCAAGTGTACGTGGCTGGCGCCTTAGCCTGATGAGCCACAGGCACCAAGCCTATTCTTAGTAAAGACAGGGTGTTGTGCTTGCTCAGGCTTGTCTCAAACTCCTGAGCTCAAGTGATCCTCCTGCCTTGGCCTCCCAGGATGCTAAGATTATAGGAGTAAGCCACTGCACCAGCCAGAAAAATCTTAAAATGATTCTGAATGACCTCAAATGCCATTGTCTGCCCCTAACACAAGACCCCACTGGGGTATTCATGAGGACAGTCCATCCTGGACAGAGATGAATTTCAATCAGTTCACAACTGTGGGTTTTTGTTTTGTTTTTTTTTTGAGACAGCCTCAAGCTGTCACCCTGATAGAGTGCAATGGCATCACGGCTCACAGCAACCTCCAATTCCTGGGCTCAAGCGAGTCTCCTGCCTCTGCCTCCCAAGCAGCTGGGACTACAGGTGCCCGCCAAAATGCCTGGCCATTTTTTGGTTGTAGCCGTCATTGTTGTTTGGCGGGCCCGGGGCTGAATTCGAGTGGCTGGCGCCTTAGCCCGTTGAGCCACAGGTACCGAGCCACAACTATGGGTTTTTACTCCACGTGGTACATGTGGGTTCATGTCTCAGCAGCCAGGGTACCCCATATAATGGACGATCATCATACCCCCATTTATTTACTGGCCAGTTCCCTTAAAGGGCACACTGAGGGTGTCTGACCCTAACCACGTCTGACTCCATGATACAAGTTTGGCAAACGAACAGATCCTGAGATACTGGTGGGATGAGAGTGGACAGCCAAAAGGCATGGAGGTGGCCTCTGTGTTCCTTGGGTGCCTGGCACCACTGCATCTGCTGCCACTGGAGGCTCTGTGCCTACGGGAGCCAACCCGCTAATCCTCCTGTGCCATATACCACACTCAGGACCCCACAGCCTGACTGGACCACAAAAGCTCCACTATCTCCAGCATAAAAGACAAACACAGCCTCGTTTGTCTCTCTAAGAGGACAACTTCTCTCTGATGAAAAACAAAACACAGTGGTTACAGGGCCAGTCACATACACCAAGGGTGGCAGGTTTGAACCTGGCCCAGACCAGTTAAACAACAGTGACAACTGCAGCAAAAAAATAGCTAGGCACAGTGGCGGGGACCTGTATTCCCAGCTACTTGGGAGGCTGAGGCATGAGAATTGCTTAAGCCCAAGAGTTTGAGGTTGCTGTGAGCTGTGACACCATTATACTCTAACAAAGGGCAACACAGTGTCAAAAAACAAAAACAAAAACAAAAACCTCTGTCTTAAAAAAAAAAGAAAAGAAAAAGAAAAACAGGGCAGCGCCTGTGGTTCAAAGGAGTAGGACACCAGTCCCATATGACAGAGGTATCGGGTTCAAACCCAGCCCTGGCCAAAAACTGCCAAAAAAAAAAGAAAAAAAGAGAGAGGAAAATAAAAACAAAACGAGTAACACAAAGAAGAGGTTACAGCTTGGCACCTGTGGCTCAACAGGCTAAGGCGCCAGCCATGTACACCTGAGCTAGTGGGTTCGAATCCAGCCCAGGCCCACCAAGCAACAATGAAGGCTGCAACCATAAAATGGCCAGGCGTTCTGGTGGGCACCTGTAGTCCCAGCTACTTGGGAGGTGGAGGCAAGAGACTCGCTTGAGCCCAGGAGTTGGAGGTTGCTGTGAGCTATGATGCCACAGCACTCTATCTAGGGTGACAGCTTGAGGCTCTCTCAAAAAAAAAGAAGAGGTTACCATCAGGACACCTCTTACTGGGCCTGCCACCTAGGGAAAACAGTTAAAATATCATGGAGACAGTTAAAATGATGGGGCTGTACAGCCCATTTACATTTATTGTTGTATTACACCTTGTAATTGAACACCTTGCAAAGCAGCTCCTTCCCACCTGCTGCAGCCCCTGAAGGGTCTGGCTGGACCAGGGCGATGAGATCCCTGACAGCAACTCCCTTCAGCAGCTTAGGACTACGTGACTCATTCCCTTATGTCAGGAAAAAGTGCAGGTTGGGAGGCCTTATCTAATCCCACAGACAAGGAACCCAAGCCCAAGTCAGAGTTCAGACCTGAGGTAACTGACCAGGGAACACACCTGGCCCTGAACCTGTCTCAGAGGCTCAGCTCAGAAATTTCCCCTGGCAGTGAGAGTTCAGGCCCCAGTCTTAACCCCTCTGAGCCTCAGCATCCACCCCAAGCTGAGGTGGGCAAATAGCCTGAATTAGAGTGAGACCCCCATCTCTAAAAAATAGCTGGGCGTTATGGTTAGCACCTGTAGTCCCAGCTCCTTGGGAGGCTGAGGCAAGAGAATTGCTTGAGCCCAAGAATTGGAGATTGCTGTGAGTTATGACACCAGGGTACTCTACCAGGGGCAACAAAGTGAGACTCTGCCTAAAAAGAGAGAGAGAGAGAGAGAGAGAGAGAGAGAAAGAGAGAGATGGAGATTTGATTGGTCAAGAGCATAAAGTGAGAAAACACACAAGAGGCCCCATGATTTTCTGGGACAAGATACCCTCCAAAGGAGCCCACAGCTCCATGGCATGACAATCTCAGGCAGTGTCCACAAGGGCTCCTCAAAGGAGCTGTGACCCACAGCTGGGCCTGGAAGGGGGGAGAAGAAGGGGAGAGACAGAGGAATAGCCACGACTCAGTCTGAAGACGTGGACACAATCTGGGTGGCATTTGTTTCACCAAATTTCGAGGTCTCTGACCCCTTCATTGAGGAACCGGTTATCAATGCTTATCTGCATTGATAACCGGTTCCTCAATGAAGGCGGCAATATAGACACTCAGTTGTATATGAATGTCAGATTAACAAGAAAAAAATTAGCATCTCTCACGCAATCTGTCAGATATATATTAAGAGTGCTTAAAATAGGCTCGGCGCCTGTGGCTCAACGGGCTAAGGCGCCAGTCACGTACACCTGAGCTCTCGGGTTCGAATCCAGCCTGGGCCCGCCAAACAACAATGACAGCAGCAACCAAAAAATGGCCAGGCATTGTGACGGGTGCCTGTAGTCCCAGCTACTTGGGAGGTGGCGGCAAGAGACTCGCTTAAGCCCAGGATTTGAAGGTTGTTGTGAGCTGTGATGCTATGGCACTCTATCCAGGGTGACAGCTTGAGGCTCTGTCTCAAAAAAAAAAAAAGTGCTTAAAATAGAATTCAAATTAAACGCGGGGCCCTGTATTTTTCTTAGCTGAACCAGGTCACTCTACCCGGGTGGGGGTGGGAGGCCTTGGCCCCTAAAGGCAAATGTGAGGCGGGACGCCTGTAGATGGTACAGCCCGGAAGCAGGTGACTAGTTGCCACCAACTGGGAACAGACGTACCGGAAGTAGCTGGACGCAATGGCCCGCTGGGAGGGCCGCAGGGGCGTGCGCACGCACAGACAGGCAAGCAGGGTCTTGAGGCCCAGTCGGGCGCACGCGCACTGCCAATATACACACACCCCCGCCCGCCCACCCGCCGGCTCCAGATCGCCCGACCCTGCCACACCCCTTGCCGCCCAATTCGGCCGGAGCCCTCCCACCACTGCTGAGACCACCATTGCCGTCCCCGCTCTCCCTCTCTGGGAGCCTGGGCCTAAAGAACCCGAGGACCGGGGGCTGTATGCTTACCTGAGGGAGCCCCTGGCTCCACCGCTGCGATCCACCACGTCTTAGCAACGGGCCCGCCCCGCCCCGCCCCGCCCGCTCCGCCCCGCCTCCAGCCTGGTGCCGCGGGGCACGACGGGAGCATAGTTCCAGGGGCGAAGTGAGTGCCTGGCGGAGGCTGGGCTGGAACTACAATGCCCATAGGGAGCCGTGCGCCGCCTTCTGGCTCCGCCCCTCTCTGGAGTTGCGCTCATGTGACTGAGTGCTGGACGAGACCTTGTAGCGCGAGGTGAGCACTGAGTTTGCAGTTCGAAACCCATGTGCGGGCTGAGAGAAAGCCGGAACCTGGGTGCTCTTTGGGGGAGATCTGCAGAGTGGGGAAATTGAGGCAAAATGAGGACCCAATACTTGTCTACAGTTACTCCATGAGGCCTGTCCGCAGACTTGAATGGGCTAGGTTCCAATTCTGCCCTTCACTACTCCAGGGTGAGCCCCATCTGAGGCCTCGGCTGATTCTGGGACTCAGTTTTCTCATTTGTACAGTAAGTGAAGGGGATCTTTTGACTCACCTGGGCAAAAATGAACGTTTTATGAGCAATTTCAGTTACTCCTTCCCGTTGAACAGGTTTAACCTGGTGGTTCTCAACTCCCCTCCTCCAATCTGGCAGTGTCTGGGGACATGGGGGGAATTCTTGGCATGAGGTGGGTGGAGGCAGGGACACTGCTTAGTACCCTGTAGTGCCCAGGACGGCCCCACTCCAGAGAAGACCCAGCCCAGTGTCCACAGGTTAGGGGGAAAGAGACTCTGCCTTCATAATTTAGAATAAAAACTAATTTCACTCCCCTCTCACTCTGGGCGTCAGAATCCGCTCCCAATGAGGCAGGCGGTACAAGCTAGGTGACCCTTAGCCCTGGGACTTCCTTTTTCTCTCCCTCCCCACCTAGAGGGGATTTAAATATGTGTAGTCTCCTAGGACTTCATCAAGGCATGTGATCGTGGGATCCAGAGTCTCTTGTGGATTCGTGGAATCCCCTAACTCAAGGAGGTCTCACCAAGGGAACACTAGGCAATGTCTGAGGATATTTGTGGTTGTTGCACTGATGGGTGCTCCTAGCACTCTGCAAGGCCCAGTATGGCCCCACCCCAGAAAACCATCTGGCCCCAATGTCCACAGTGCCTGGTTTAACCTCACTGTTCAAGTAAGAAGGTAAATTCAAGTATAAAAGGGCCTTAATGGGAAAATATAATCATTATTTTTCCATTTTCTCCCTGTGACCCTCCTGAAAAAACCAAGCAATTCCCAGCCAAGGTTATGACGTGTCCTCCCTGGGACAGGGTAGCTAGAGGGAAGAATCTCCTCCTGTGGTCCATCTGGCCCTACCTCACTCCCCAGCCCTGCAGGACGCTGAGTGAAGTGACCCTGTGTTTCTGCTCTTCATTACTAAAAGTTGTCTGTTCTCCTGACCTATTTCTGGGTAAAACAGCACTCCAGGAAACTATCTTGCTTTCAGTAGGTCTCCTTTTTCTTTTCTAAATAAAAACCAGACTGATAGGAGGTTTTTCTTTCGTTTTAACTTAAATGCACATCTCTCTGTTCCTGATGTCTCACTCTAGCTAGCAAAGTGGTCCTGTTTTTCATACAAAAAAGAAGGCCTTTATTTGGCAAATCATTAAATGCAAAGCCTAGACTTTCTTTTTTTTTTTTTTTACTATGCCAGAGAAATAAAGTTTATTGGGAATAAATGAAGTAACTTTCTTGCATTCCAGAGAAAGAGAATACCAAAGCAGAAAGGAAAGCAGGAGATACAGTATGTTAAGGAAACACCCTAAACCAATAACCTAAACCAATAACCAGAGCTTAGATTACAGGGAGCTGAACATCCTCAGAAGAAAAGAAGCTCAAACCTCAATGCAGTTTTCCAGACACTGGAAGTTGATGTATGTGTCTTTGCCTTTTGAGCCTGAAAGGCCTTTCAGAGTCTAGGAATGCCACCATACGCATGAGAGGTGTCTTAATTTCAGCAGAACTCCAGCAAAGGCCAGACCTGAGGATTTTTTCTGTGCTTGACCTAAATGACTTTGCTGATGTCTTCAGAGAGAATACAGGGTGTTCAATTACAGCAACACTTTTGAGAGCTGCCACAGGTTCCACAGGAGTTGCCACTAGAATTGGTGGTGGCACATGGGTTGCAGGGGAGCTTGCAGTCCTTGCTCTCCAGCCGGCCCCGCACATCCAGCAGCACCTGGTACTCCTGGTTCTGCCGCTCCAGGTCACAGCGGATCTCTGCCAGCTGGGCCTCCACATTGGTCACCATGTACTGCACCTGGGCCAGCTGGGCGCTGTAGTGGACCTTGCTTTCTGTCAGCGTGTTTTCTAGAGTGTTTCTCAAGTTGTGCTGGGCCTCCAGCTCAATCTCCAGGGCGCTGACCATGTGTCTCAGCTGGATGATCTCCGCCTGGCAGGACTGCAGCTGCTCTGAGCTGGACACCACCTGCTTGTTCAGCTCCTCAGTCTGGTGAACCATTCTTCCACTTGCCTGCGGTTGGTGTCCACCAGGGCCTTGTATTGACTCCTGGTCTCATTCAGAACCTGCTTCAGGTCCATGGTGGGAGCAGCATCTAGCTCCACGTTGAGGCGGTCTCCAAGCAGGCAGCGCAGAGTGTTGACTTCCTCACTTCCCATCACGTCCTATAGGTACTGTGTGCCCCCAGCCATCCTCAGATGTCAAAGCCTAGACTTTCTGCATCTATAAAAAGAAAATGAATATCTTCAATGTCTTTTATTGTATATCTTAATTGCTCAAAATACAAAAAAGACATACAGGCGGAGCTACTCGGAAGGCAGGAGGATTGCTTGAGCTCAGGAATTTGTGGCTGCAGTGAACTGCTTGTACCACACAGTCCAGCCTGGATGACATAGCTGTCTCAAAAACAAAAACAAAAAACAGGTAGGTACATGTAGGGATGTAAAATGGTGCAGATACAGAAACACAGTTTGTACTTAAGTTCCATATGACCTGCCAGTTCCACTTCTAGATATATGTGCAGAGACATTGAAGGCAGGCACTCAAGTAGATCTTTGTATGCACACAGCATTTTTTTTTAGTAGTGAAAGGGCGGAAACAACTTGAATGTCCACCAGCAGGTGAATGGATAAACTAAATGTAGTCTATCATAGAGTGGAGTATTATTCACCATTATTCCCAATCAGTGGATCAGCAAGAGATGGAGTAATCACTTGTGCTCATGCTTGGACTCTGTACTGGCATCTTTGTTCTGTCCACCCAGTGCTTAGCTCCCCCTCTGGACATCGCACCTGATTTTTTTTTTTTTTTTTTTTTTTGTAGAGATAGACTGATTTTATCGCCCTTGGTAGAGTGCCGTGGCATCACACAGCTCACAGCAACCTCTAACTCCTGAACTTAGGCGATTCTCTTGCCTCAGCCTCCCGAGTAGCTGGGCCTGTCACAATGGCTGGCTATTTTTTTTTTTTTTTTAGCACTTGAATTTTTTTAAATTTCAGATTATTATGAGGGCATAAATGATTAGGTTATAATGTCTGCATTTGTTATGTAAGGTCCCTATTGTAGTTGTGCCCCTCACCCAGGAGGTGTGTCATATATCCTTACATTGTGCCCATTAGTCAAGAGCACACCAATTTCCCTTCCTCCTCCCCTAGCTCCCCAATTTTGGGGGGGGTTGATTGCCCCTCCCACATTCTCAGTTCATGTAGTTCCCAACTCAGCCCTACATGTCAGAGAATTTCCTTCCCCCTGGCCACAGTGATTGGTTCAGGAATGGATGTGTGACTTAAATTGGACTGATAAGAATCAGCCTTGGGAATTTGTTTGAAACATAAGCAAAGACCTGGCTCACACCTGTAATCCCAGCACTCTGGGAGGCTGAGGCAGGCAGATTGCTTGAGCTCAGGAGTTTGAGACCAGCCTGAGCAAGAGTGAGACCTTGTCTCTAAAAATAGCCAGACACTGTGGCAGGCATGTGTAGTCTCAGCTATTTGGGAGGCCGAGACAGGAGAATCACTTGAGCCCAAGAGTTTAAGGTTCCTGTGAGCTATGACTCCACGGCACTCAACCCCAGGGCAACTGAGGGTCCCTCAGTTTTTTTTTAAGGGAAAAACTTTAAGGTTTTTCCCTTAAAAAAAATAAACAAAAAAGGCTCAGTGCCTGTGGCTCAAGCAGCTAAGGTGCCAGCCACATACACCTGAGCTGGTGGGTTCAAATCCAGCCCAGGCCCACCAAACAACAATGATGGCTACAACCAAAAAATAGCCGGGCGTTGTGACAGGTGCCTATAATCCCAGCTATTTGGGAGGGGGAGGCAGGAGAATGGCTTGAGCCCAGGAGTTGGAAGCTGCTGTGAGCTGTGATGTCACAGCACTCTACCCAGGGTGACAGCTTGAGGCTGTGTCTCAAAAAAAAAAAAAAGAGAGAGAGAGAGAAAGGAAGAAATATAAGCCAAGCCTGGCTGTCATCATGCTGTAGAGTGTAAGTCTGGAACTGGCTGCCAAGAGTCATTTTTGCCACCCATCAGTTGAGCATGTCTGAAAATGAAGCCAAAACAGTAGAGAGCAGAACTCAAAAAGGAAGAGAAGCCAGTACCTTCACAGCAGGATTTAAACACCTGGATCCAGCTTGATCTTTCCTTGGAAGGGGAGGAAACTTCCTTCTACCCTTCTAAGTTCCTTGGCTGGTTCTACTAATTAAATTTTTTTTTTTGGGGGGGGGGTTGTTTTTTGAGACAGAGCCTCTAGCTGTCACCCTGGGTAAAGTCCTATGGCATCACAGCTCACAGCAACCTCCAACTCCTGGGCTTAAGCGATTATCTAGCCTCAGCTTCCCAGGTAGCTAGGACTACAGGCGCCCGCCACAACACCCTATTTTTTGGTTGTAGTTGTCATTGTTGTTTGGCGGGCCCAGGCTGGATTCGAACCTGCCAGCTCTGTTGTATATGGCTGGTGCCTTAGCCACTTGAGCTATAGGCACCAAGCCACCTTCTTTTTTTTTTTTTTGTAGAGACAGAGTCTCACTTTATCACCCTTGGTAGTGCCATGGCGTCACACAGCTCACAGCAACCTGCAACTCCTGGGCTTAGGTGATTCTCCTGCCTCAGCCTCCTAAGTAGCTGGGACTACGGACACCTGCCTCAACACTGGGCTATTTTTTGTTGCAGTTTGGCCAGGGCTGGGTTTGAATCTGCAACCCTCGGTATATGGGGCCGGCACTCTACCCACTGAGCCACAGGCACCTCCCTAATTAAATTGTCTTAAGACAGATTAATAGAAGAAAAACAGGCTCGGCGCCTGTGGCTCAACGGGCTAAGGTGCCAGCCATGTACACCTCAGCTGGCAGGTTCGAATCCAACCCAGGCCCGCCAAACAACAATGATGGCTGTAACCAAAAAAAAAATGGTCGGGCATTGTGGCGGGTGCCTGTAGTCCTAGCGACTTGGGAGGCGGAGGCAGGAGACTCGCTTGAGCCCAGGAATTGGAGGTTGCTGTGAGCTGTGATGCCACAGCACTCTATCCAGGGCGATAGCTTGAGGCTCTGTCTCAAAAAAAAAAAAAAAAAGAAGAAGAAGAACAATTTTAATTACAGACACATGCACAGGAGTTCTATAAAAATATAAGATTCAAGGAAGTGGCCAGATAAGGGAAATATATATATAATAGCCATAGACAGGAATAGGAGCTTAAGGCTTCTGAGTGTAGTGTAGACAAATTATGGGAACGGGACAAAAGAAATGGGTGGTGAACAAAGTGCTTTGTTATGCAGATAAGTCTCTCAAGTGATAAAAGTTGTCACTGAGCAGCTTTCAGGCATAGATGCACTTACTAAAAAAAATTCCCTTTAGATATGTAAATTTCCATGAGGCGCTTATGGCTCCCTGAGTAGGGTGCTCCCCCCCCCCACCCGAGACCGAGGGTGGTGGGTTCAAACCTGGCCCTGGCCAAACTGCAACAAAAAATAGCCAGGTATTGTGGTGGGTGCCTGCAGTCCCAGCTACTCGGGAGGCGGGGGCAAGAAAATTGCCTAAGCCCAGGAGTTAGAGGTTGCTGTGAGCTGTGACATTACAGCACTCTACCAAGGGCGATAAAGTGAGACTCTGTCTCTAAAGAAAAAAAAAGATATGTAAATTTCCTCCACATACTCTGGTTTCTCTTCAGATCATATAAATTTCCTTCACAAAAGGGACTATTTTTTTTGTAGAGACAGAGTCTCACTTTATAGTCCTCGGTAGAGTGCCGTGGCATCACACAGCTCACAGCAACCTCCAACCCCTGAGCTTAGGGGATTCTCTTGCCTCAGCCTCCCGAGTAGTTGGGACTACAGGCGACTGCCACAACGCCCAGCTATTTTTCTGTTTTTGCAGTTTGGCTGAGGCTGGGTTTGAATCCGCGTCACCTTCGGTATATGGGACCGGCACCCTACTCGATGAGCCACAGGCACCGCCCTACTTTTTATTTTTAGAGACAGTCTCTCTTTATCACCCTCGGTAGAGTGCCATGGCATCACTCAGCTCACAGCAACCTCCAACTCCTGGGCTTAGGCGATTCTCTTGCCTCAGCCTCCCGAGTAGCTGGAACCACAGGCGCTCGTCACAACACCCGGCTATGTTTTTTGTTTTTTTGTTTTTTTTTTCCGGCTATGTTTTTGTTGAAGTTTGGCTGTAGCTGGGTTCAAACCTGTCACCCTTGCTCGGTATATGGGGCCGGCGCCCTACCTATTGAGCCACATGTGCCGCCCAGGACTCTTTATATTTTATTTTAAGCAAGGCAGGGAGAGAGAAAGAGCTGTTTCTTCATTGTCTGGTTTTCAATTTCTTTTCTTTTCTTTTTTTTTTTTTTTTTTTTTTTTTGAGACAGAGTCTCAAGCTGCCCCCTGGGTAGAGTGCCGTCACGTCATAGCTCACAGCAACCTCAGACTCTTGGGCTCAAGTGATCCTCTTGCCTCAGTTTTTTTCCCCCCTATTTTTAGTAGAAATAGGGTCTCACTTTTGCTCAGGCTGGTCTTGAAATCTTGAGCTCAAGTAATCCACCTGCTTTGGCCTCCCAGAGTGCTAGTATTATAGGCATGAGCCACCATGTCCAGCCGGTTCTCAATTTCTTTAATTGGCATGCCAAAGTGGCATATTTTAGGACAGTGTTCTGCCCTCCTTCACCCTGTTTGTTTTGTTTTTCAGCTTAAGCAAATTTGAGTCTTTATTATATAAACCCTACTAACTTGTCGACATTTATTTTCTATTCTGAGATATTACCATATTTTTGTTATCAGTTCTGGAATTCTTGTGGTTGAGTTTTTGGGGTTCTTTAAGTGTAAGTCATATCATCAGTAAAGAGAGGGTGAGTTTAACCTTCTCTACCCCCATGTGGGTGCTCTTTATTTCCCTCCCTTGCCTGATTGCAAGAAAGGATTGTAGAAATTCCAGCATTTTGTTGAATAGTAGTGGAGGAGATAAAAGACAACCTCATCTAGTTCTAGTTCTCAGTGAAAAAAGATTTCAGTTTTACTCCATTTAGCTGTTATTCTTTCATAGATTGCTTTGATAAGTTTAAGAAATATGCTACCTATAGTGTTGCAGGAAGGCCCAATGGAGAGAAAGAGCACCCAAACACCACGTTTATAAGAGGAAGGGCTTTATTCACCAGCTGGGAGCTTACGACATAGAAGAATTCCAAATGGCCGCGCTCCCCGTCTAGCTTGATCTTTCCCTTTTTATTGACAGTCAAGAAGTTCCACCCCATAAGTACCTTTCTCACTGGCCAGTTTGAATCAAGCGGGAGATGCTAGTCCAGCCCCCACAGAATTACAAGATTTCACAGAACTTGGAAATTTCCAAGTTCCAGGAAGTTATACATTCCTAAGGGCTGAGTCACCATGGAGAGGACCCTGCAAGTGTATCCTTGTGCTCTTCTTGAGAAAACCTGTTCTCCCAGGCCTCACCCTTCTCGGGTATCCTTTCTCATTCCCCCCTTTTGAGACTCCAATATGTCTTCATTTGGGGGTCTCAATATCAGCTTGTTTCTGCAGGTGCCGATATTAATTACTTTTTAACACTTAAATCTTAGGGACTGTGACTTCTTGGATTCCCTACTCAGGCCTTAATAGTACCGTGGTGGTGGGCTAATATACATACAAGTTTTTACTTTTTCCTGTGACATTTTCCCTCCTTTCCTAAAGTCTAAAAGTCCAATTAAGACAAGTCCCTCGAGGAGTTTCCTCAGGCTTCAGCCATGCGTTGACCAGCCAGCTTCCAGTATGTGGCTGGAGCAGGGCATGTTCACTGTCCTCAAAGTTACCTTTACTTCCCAAGGGCCAGTGAAGTCCTATTCAGCCAGCTGTGATGACTCCAAGTGAGGGTTCCTTCCATCTTCACTGCTGTGCGTGTGGTCAGGATAATGGTGGAAAGTCCTCTGTACCTTGGTTTCAAGGGAGACCAGGTTCTGGTTCGAGACCTATACTTGATCTGCTTGATCCTCCAGAGAGAAAGGATGTGCAGACACAAAAGACTAAACAGAACACAGTTAATCGTCCCAGTGGAGATTTTCCTTGCTACTCTTTCTAGGGTTTTTGTCTATTCAGTTCAGTTTTTCCCAGTTTTTTTATAGGAGTTCCTACTAAATTGCAGAGGATTGACAGAGGCCTCTTTGAATAACACTAGTGGCAAGCCTGTATTCAATTAAGCCTTGCTTCCTGGCAGAGTTTACCAATTTCTGCTTTTATGGTCCTGTTCATGCACTTTACTCTGTCTAAGCTTAGAGGCCTATAAATTATTCAACACTTTAGCTTACTATTTGCACTAGTTCTGGCATGAAGACTAGCCCACTGTCAAATTTAAACCAGAGTGGCAACTTAACCATGGGATGATTTCTCTGGGCAATATTTTACTACTTTAGGAGTCCTTTTATCCTGATGAGGAAGACTTTTACCTCTTCCAAGTCTGATAGACCATCACCAGTAAGTACTTGTTCCCTCTAAACCAGGCATTTCAGTAAAGTCTACCTGGAAGTCCTCAAAGGGTGTTGCTCCATACCTGGATTCCTGGGGATACCATCAGTCCTTGGCGCACGTCAAACTGGCTGTAGGTAACACACTGTAGACTGACGGTTTGGGCCAGGGCTGCCAGGTAGGAGAGGTAGAAGTACCAGCCCAGCAACTTCATCAAATCCTCCTGTAGCCACGGTGGCTCCTAGAACCTGGGGGACTGCTACTCGTCCGTTTGGCATCTTTATCCATCCTCCCCTCTGCTTCCTGGCTCCCCTCCACTGCCGACCATTCCTTCTTCTCCCGGGAGGAGATGAGGTCATCTCCGGAACCCATGGGATGAGGGGAGTCACTCTGACACCTGGTATGGTTTGGATGCAGCCCTTTTTGCCTCTGTACTGACCCTAGTGTTCCCTTTAGTGATGTGGAAGCATCTCCTTGATGTCCACAGCAGTGCATCACTACCACCTTCCGGGGTTTCCATACTGCCTCTAGGAACTGAAGTATCTCCTGCTGATACTTAATGTCCTTTTCCCCAGAATTTAATAGTCCCTTCTCCTTGTATGATATCCTGAGTATTTGGAGAGTCAGAAAAGCATTTACATTTTTCTCTTGACTTAGTTCTAAGGCTCAGGTCAAGGCAATTAACTCAGCCTTCTGAGCCGATGTTCCTTGGGTTAGGGGCTTAGCCTCTACAGTCTCTGTTAAGGTGAACACTGCATACCCAGCCCGCCACTCACCTTGCACCATCATGTAACTGCTTCCATCTATACATACAAGTCCTGGTTTACAACTGTCCAAGGCTGGTCATGTAAGTCAGGTCTGCTAGAATACATATTGAATGAATATGTAGAATACATACACATCTATGACTTCCATACAGTCATGCTCAGTCTCTCTTCCACTGACTGAAAGGAACATGGCTTGGTTCAGGGTGTTCTCACATTAGAGAGCCAAAAATGTCCTTTAGCGTCCATTAAGGTGACCACAGAGTGGGGTACTTTCACTCTGAGATCCTCCCTAGAGTCAGCTTACTGGCTTCTTGCACAAGGAGAGCCGTAGCAGCTAGAGCCCATAAGCATGGTGGCCATCCTTTTGCCACTCCATTCAACTGCTTAGAGAGGTAAGCTACAGGCCTTGGCCACAGGACACAACCAGCTGGGTTAACACGCCCACAGACATCTTTCCTCTCACTGAGATAAACAAAGTGAAAGATTTGGCCAAGTCTGGTAGTCTCAATGCAGTTGCATTTATCAGCCTCACTTTTAGCTGGAGAAGGCATGTTCCTGTTCTCCCTATTCTAAGGACTCTTCTTCCTTTCCTTTAGTCGCCTCATACAAGGGCTTAGCCAAGACGTTAAAGTTGGGGATTCAAAGATGACAAAAGCCGACCTCGCCTAGGAATTCCTGAACCTGCTTTTGGCTCTTGGTGGTGGGGAGGCGATGAGTGACCTGCCTCTGTTTCATGCCTAGAGTCCTCTCCTCCTGCTGAATCCTAGATAACGTACTTGCCGCTGGCAAATCTGGGCCTTTCCTTTAGACACTTAATAGCCACATACCTCTAAATGTCATAAAACACAGTCTGTGCCTCGGGCACAGCCCTCCTGTGTAGGGTGCCCTAAAATGAGGTCATCAACATATTGGAGCAGCACATGTTCTAATTCCTCAGCCAGGAATTTCTGGAGGTCACCAGCCACCGCTTCTCCAAAAATTGTAGGTATTTTGAACCCCTTGTGGCAACCTGGTCCAGGTGTACTGGATCGCAGTTTCCATGTCTGGTCTCTCCCACTGGAAAGCAAACAGCCTCTGCCTTCCCGGAGCCAGCCTTATACTGAAAAAGGCATCTTTTAAGTCCAGGCAAGTGGGCCACTTGGCTTCTGTTGGCAGCAGACTCAGCAGAGTATATGGATTAGGCACAGTAGGATGCAGTGTTACAGTTACACCATTTACTGGGAAATTCTCATTCTAGGTTTTAATTCTTCCTGAGGTATCTACATAGACACAGTAGATAACATCTAATACTGCACAAATTTTTCCACTGTAGCCAACAGGCGACCTTTGTTGAGTCTTAAGGCTTCAGAGTAAATATAACTACTGTATATAATTCTATACTCTTTGACCAGTCTCTTAGTCCCATTTAACAGATCAATTTAGTCAAACAGTTACATCTCAGTTACATTTATGAGTTTACAGCACAGACAAGGCTGGGATCTAAATACAGGTGGGCCACAGCCTCTTTTCTCTTTGAATCATTTTTTCTCTCTCCAATTTCTCTCTTTACTAAAGACAAAGTATAGCAGAACTAACTTGCTTCCCAAAATAAACTGTACCTTCAGTATACTGGGTCTGATTATTTGCATAAAGTGCAGTAAGAATAATTATTAGCCATCTAGGCTCTCCTTTCCTTTAAAATTGGCTTTGCTGGAACTTTTTTTTTTTTTTTTTTTTTTGAGAAAGAGCCTCAAGCTGTTTCCCTGGGTAGAGTGCCATGGCATCACAGCTCATGGCAACCTCCAATTCCTGGGCTCAAGCGAGTCTCCTGCCTCTGCCTCCCAAGTAGCTGGGACCACAGGCGCCCACCACAACGCCTGGCCATCTTTTGGTTGCAGCCGTCGTCGTTTGGCGGACCGGGGCTGGATTCGAAACTGCCAGCTCAGGTGTATGTGGCTGGCGCCTTAAAACATTGAGCCACAGGCGCCAAGCCTGCTGGACCTTTTTATAAGGAATCTCAGGCTGGAGTTTCTTGAAAGCCTTCCATAAGCCCAGGTTTCATCTGTGCCACTAGATACCTGTATGTGCATTGGGTAAATTCCTCTTCTCTTGAGGTTCCCCAAGCACATTTTCAATTCCTGGACCCATCAGCAAGCGACCTTCATTAGTTACCACAGATCAGGAAATGTTACCGATGGCTATCTGGCCAGTTTTTCAAAGGGCTTTCCTTATTGGCCTTATAAAGTCAACCTGAATTCCTTAATGCAGTCTGGACACCTATGGAAATGCTATTCCAGTCAAAGCCTTGGTAAAATAACCAGTGCCTTCATCATGTCCTATAGAACAAAACAGATTCTTATTGAACTTATGCAAATAACTGTATTGTCAGAAATTAAGAATACTTACAAATGGCTTTCAAATTCTGGAGA
>CAUYON010055865.1:0-65340 GCA_963573935.1 Arctocebus calabarensis
TAGTGATCAAGGAAATGCCATGAAGGATATCTGTAACAGTATGATCAAAATATTTCTGAATGTATATGAATCGTGCCCTGTGATTGCACCAATGTACATAATTATGATTCAATAAAATTATTAAAAAAAAAAAAAGAAACATTTTGAAAGTGTAAAGTTTAATGGTGCTTTCTTTTAAGGCATGCTATTTAACGACTCTGTCTGTTTTATAAGATGTGGGTATTTTCTGTACTATGGGGGAAAGTGTATTACACAGAAATTAGATAGGGCCACAGGTTCTGCTTCTGGCCCGGCAACTAACTACTTGTGAGATCTGGTGCCAGTTACCACGTGCAACTCATCTTATTTGTTTGCTTTGGTGCAAGGCACCAGATTATCTGTACAATAACATTCTGCTCACAAAGAAATAAAATTCTGAGCTACAGTACCGCAGTTTTCATAAATTCTCTACCCCCGCAGTTAACCACGTAATTATATTGGTAGTTTAGTCATTGTTTCTTATATTCTTTATTAAAATTAACACAATATATTCCTTAGATTTCAGCAAGTTTAATAAGAAATACCTAACAATGCAAGAGCTTAAGTATTTAAAAGCAATATTTGGTCTTATCAGATTGAAATTCTACCATTAGTGTCCTTCTAGACAGTCATGTACTTAAGAGTGCAAAAATGTTTCACAGCTAGATATATAATTTGAATAATCAACTATACAAATTTTATTTTAGTGTAATTTAAAAATAATCACTTCATTTTAATTTAATTACTATTGGTTGGTTGCATACATTGAGCTGGATGTCTTGTTAGAAAATGAGATTGAAAAGATGAACTAATGCAGCCATTTAATAGCCATTTAAGCCATTTCTTTTGATAGAGAAAGAAAAATTGATAGACAAAAATAATAGTATCAGAAAGAGATACAAAATATCTAACTATCAACCTTCTCACAACCCGCAAGTTGCTCAGAGCCACTGTCATGTTCCGCTTGGATGATTCAGTAGGTTCCTGACAAATCTATGTACACTCTATTCTGCCTGTGTAGTCTAATTTTGCAGAAAGCAGCTAGAAGTATTGAGGAAAAACATAAGAGAACACAGTACTACTTTGTTCCATTCTTGAGATACTCTGCTAAGAATAGGTTCCAGCTCCATCCATGTAAACAGGAAAGAGGTAAAGTCTCCATCTTTCTTTAAGGCTGCGTAATACCCCATGGTGTACATGTACCACAACTTATTAATTCACTCATGGGTCGATCGGCACTTGGGCTTCTTCTATGACTTAGCAATTATGAATTGGGCTGCAGTAAACATTCTTTCCCTTTAATATTATACCTCATCTCTTCTCTTTTACTTTTTCTTTACCCCTTCACCTACCACATATATTTTATAATGCTTAGCATGTTTTAACTTTCTACATAATGGCATGAAAATACCAGGGGACTTTGAAGTCCATAGCAAATTAAATTAATATAACAAAATAAACCTTATCAAGATAAACTTCATTAAGTTTAAAACTCCACTATGTCCACCCCTTAAGAACTGCAGATCCTGGGAATTTAACTACGTCATGAAAGTCAATAAGCAAAATCCAAAAAAACATTGTCGCCATAATCTTTACTCTTTACTGGCCCTTTGTGCTTCCTCTGGGCCACTTTTACCTCTTGGTAGCCATTGCATTGACAGTGCTTGGCTTTCAGGATTGTACGGAAAAGACCACGTTATGTTTCCTGATACGGTTTTGTGAAGAAAGGTATTCGAATCTTGATCCCCCTTGTCCACAGTGGCGCTGAAAGCTGTGCTCTGGTGTGTACGTGATCCAGGAACCATGGGCTGGGCACCCATCCAGGGAAAAGATTGCTCAAGTTAAATTTTCAGCAGGGATTATGTAAACCGAGAGCGTTGAGATGTCTCTGGTGCTGCCTGTTGCTTCTGCTATTAATCATGGCTTGTTCCCTTTCAGGGATGAACAGTGTCAGTGTTTTCATCACAAACTGATGTGGATGTTTGATGCTGCAGGTGCCACCTTCACCATGATTTTGGCCCTTCTTGAAAGGACTTGAATACGAGTAAACTGATGATTTCTTAGGGACATTGTTCCTATAAACTTTTCTCGAAGGATTGATGATTCCACCATTCTTCCACAATTCACCTTAAACTTGATGTTCATTTTTGCTTCAATTTTTGCAGAAGTCATGTTGCTCTGATAGGACATCTTTTACAACTGACGGCTTGTCTTTTATTAGTACCTCAAACTAGATTCTGCTCACACATGTCATAACACATTAGTGTCAAAAATTTTTGAAATGCATTCAGAATCTTTTTCCCATAATACACATTTTTCATAAACTTTTTGAAGAGACCTTTTATTTCTTTAGTATACCTAGAATTATGCTTAGAATTTGTTAGTTGTGTCTCCCTAGTAGTACACCCCTAATGTGTTTTGTCTTTCCTTTTTATTTTATATTCCTAGAGCACTAGTGCCTGATTGTATGATTTATTCAATACCTAATTGCTGAGTGAATGTAAGTAGTTCAGACAATTGAAGATATATTAGTATGACCTGAGAAAGGAAACAAATAACATTTAAAAAATATGTTTAAAGAAAATATCAAAGTTTTTCTTTATCAAACTAGGAAGTATAATATCATAACATGTTTACGTTAATAGTTTTGTGCAGAAGTGAAACAGAAATTGTATTATAATTTAAAAATACATGATTCAAAAACTACTGAACAATATTCTAATTCTCTATCAGCAGCATTACTTGTATGCTTATTAGTATTTCATCAACATATTAGAGAATAGAAAGTCATACAAAATATGACATACCATTTCCAATTATATGTTAATATTTTGGGCTTTATGTCATATCATTTATGGTACAATATTTATTTGTAAAATATTTATGTTGAATTGAAAGACAATTGCCATTTTAAATTAAAATTGTTTGAAAGCTACAAACAGTGGGTTAAGCTAACTGAAGATTTCCTGATGAAAGACCCGAGGGAAACCATCGGAAGATTTAGCAGGACGTAAGAACAGGGACTAATAAGCATCATATTCACAAGGCCAGCAATTCAATACGTCTTATTTCTTCACTTGATATCAAAGGCATAAAACAGGGAAATATATTTAAGTTGATCATTTTTCCCTAATAATGAGAACCAGGACATCTGAATTATATTAAACAATACAGTTTTTGAAACATTTACTTCAAAGTAGAAGGCACTCAGCTTATCCTAAGATACTCATGAAAAATTTACAAAAGTTAAGAAAAAGATAATATGAATTTTATTTACAACCACTTTCTCCATAGTAACAATACTTACCCTTAGTTGAATATATTCTATATCATTACAGTTCTCCAAAAGGTTATTTTCAAATCACATGTTAACGTATTTCAAAACTCATTATAGATTTTCTTTAGCAACAAAAAACAAATAATAGAAATGCATTTAAGAGATTGCACTTTATTTTCTGTCATGTGATTTCCACATTTTAAATAATGCATGCTAAATTTGTTGTCAGAGAAAGCAGGAAGTAGCTCAGCTGTAGTTGAGAGGCAGAGCAAAGCTGTGTATGTCTTTCCTGTGTGGACTCAGTCAGTTCAGTTCTAAAATACAACGCT
The DNA here is from genome assembly GCA_963573935.1 of Arctocebus calabarensis. Lineage (NCBI taxonomy): Eukaryota > Metazoa > Chordata > Mammalia > Primates > Lorisidae > Arctocebus > Arctocebus calabarensis. Next base: position 3,625 of record CAUYON010055865.1, read on the forward strand.
ATAATTGGGTTTTAGCCTTCATATGAAAGCTATAATCTTAGGCTGTAATCTTGATAAATAAATAGTACCACCCCCTCTCTGTCTCATTTTGTTAGGTGACTCTTCTCAACAGTTAACCTCTGTTCTGATTACTGGAAGTCAGGGAGCTAATCTTGCAGTCATAAATTGAATTTGGAAATTCTAAATAAGAATCATAAGTCTCCCAAACAAAAGCAGATCCTAGGCTTAGAAATTTTTATATTTTTATTTTTGTAAATTTCAAGTCAGGTATGTTAGGTAATTCCCCTAGATACGCCCTTCTTGCTTTCAGTAGACCAAGACCAGCTATCTCACTCTTAAAATTACAGCTCCTTTCTAAGCACAGGGAGTTGCCTACTAAACATCTCCTTATCTCCCAGTCGCAAAACTTACTTCACGTCCCTATCCCAATTACCCTGAGAGACCATGAGGCACAGGGCCTGGGAGGCTCCATCTTAACCGATGGCGGCAATTTTGAATACCATAGCCCAGCTCAGTTCCCAATAAGCTATAAAAATCACAAGCGGCCAACTCCCCTGGCCAAAGCCAATTGGCTTACAAGAGTCCTAATAAGGTATAGAAACAGGGCCCAACCAATCAGGGGCCGCCCCATTGTTCCCAACCCTAACCTGGTACCCTAACCTCACAAATACCTGACCAGCCCTATCGCGGGGGCTCTTTCAGCGTGAGCTGAGTTTGAATAATAAAAACTCTTTTGTTCTTGCATAGAATTCAGCTCCCTGGAGGTCTGTGGGGACCCGGTACTCTGGGCACAACAACCCACTGAAAATTTCACACTTATGGCCTGCCCCTAACGGTTCTTCCTGCCAGAGCAGTAACTCCTTATTGGCTATTCTACCATCCCGTCACCATGTCACCATTTTTTTTTTTTTGAATCATAGCTGTGTACATTAGTTCACTCATGGGGTACAGTGTGCGGGCTTCATATACAATGTGAAATTTTTTCATCCACCTGTTCTACATAACGTTCATGAGATTTTCTCGTTTACTGTGTGAAAACATTTGTGTTCTGCGTTTAGTAGGTTTCTCCTGACCCTTCAAAGATGCACCTCAAGTGTGATCCCACCCTTTATCCTCTCTCCATCCACCCTCTCCCTCCCCTTCCCTCTCCCTTCCTTCCCCCGCCTCCCGTCTTCTTGTGCAATAATTGGGTTGGAGCCTTCACATGAAAGATACAAATTTGCTTCATATTAGGGCTGTATACATTGGATACTTTTTCTAAGACTTCCCCTAACTGAACCTATATAAGGTTGGGCTTTTCTTTTGTCTCTCTCTTTCTCTCTCTTTTCTCTCCTCCTTGGTGCTGCTCTGCAACATCCCTTGCTGATTAAGACCTTTCGCACAAGTCTTGGTGGTCTGTGAGATCTCTGCCAGTCAAGAGCCGCCCGTTCAAGGTAGAGGAGCTTATGTAAAAAAAAGAGCCTCAAATTTTTTCATAAATTCTTTGAGGAAGTAGCAATGGCCATTTTCTTTCAATTTTCTAATCTGAACTTTTTGAATTAGACTTTCTTTTGTGATGTGTTTTACCAGAGAGTTCTTTCTATTATTTTCTGCTTTCATCATTTATGATATAACCAATTCTTGACTTGCAAAGATCCCACATACTGCAGAAAATTCTGGGAATTATGCCTATCGTACTTAAAACACTTCGTGAAGAAGTGCCAACCAACTGTACTACCTGGCCAGTGTGCAACTCCACTATTATCCTCTAACCTGACACCTTAGGCCAGGCCTGGCCAGGACAAGCTCCATATCAAGAGTCCTCAGTTGTTTTCCGAGGTGTCTCTAGTTATCTATTGTTTACATGTGTGTCACATCCTTCCCTGTTTGGTTGACAAAAATGCTGGTATTAATACACTACATACAGAAAAGCAATTAGAGTATTTAATGCTCTATGATGTAAAAGGATATTATTTGACAAATTATTAAATACTATATTTGGGTCTAGTTCTATTAAATAATTAGACAACAGGTTCCAGGTCAGGAAAGTAGCCCCCAATACTGTGAGTTTCAAGTGTATTTAACTGGTGGAGCAACTGCAAGTCATACATGATGAAATATTAAGGCATCAAATTTAAAATAATTTAACATTGGATGAGATAGTATTTTATCATTCTCTACATTTATTCTCTACTAATGAGAATAGAGTTAAGAAAAATATGGAAGATTAAAAGTTTTAGTGGAAATAATTCCCTTAATTAATTTTTTCCCCCTATAAATTTGGGAAAAACCACTGTCATTGGGTTTTAGGTGAAACTCCATATTCTAATTGTGCAGTGGAAACACAGTTTGAAACTCAGGACCCGGTTATCATGCTATCCATAGGCACAAATTGATTGAATTTACCTTGTTTATATTCAGGGGCTATTAACTGGCTATAACGCTGAGAATTGCCTGTAGAGAAATGCCTGTAGCAGAGGAGTTCCACAGTTAAGTAAAGAAACCAGCTGTACCAGGTATATCCTGCTCTATCTATCCCAATGAATTTCAAACATATTCCAAGAGTTGGCCAAATTCTCTCAGTAGCCCCTTTCAGCCCTGAAATTTCATAATTTCATATTAAAATTGTTTTAGCTACTGGATGACCCTGTCTGATGGAAAATGTCTCACATTTTGGTAAGCCCAATAGGAGCAAGAGCCCTGTGTTTGCCATTCTGTTTCCATAAGCAGGCTGAAAGGATTGCTGTCCAACTCTTTGGAAAAGTGTGTCTCTAGGAAATCTCTTGCACTTTGAAAATGAAAGCAGGTTAGAGAGTTGTGAGTGGCATAAATTTATATGCTAGAGTCCTAAGAAAATATCTCAGGAAAGGTCTTTTAAATCTTTCAGTAGTTGCAAAGCAAGAGGGCTACTCATTCAAATAGGTATACCCTTTTCAAAGACTACCTTTTCCACTCAGGACCATGTGGAAATGTGTCAGGGAGAAAAATATATTTGCAGAATATTTTGGAAATGTGTAGACTTTAAAATTGATATTTTGAAACATAACTGCACTAACAGGTACTTTATAATCATTGAAATGAATTATCAACAGAAATTATTTGTTTCTAAACAGAGGCTCCGCCAGGCCTGATATCCTGGAGATGGGGTCCCTCAATTATTGTGGCAGAACACTTGAGCATTGGTGTTGGAGGGACTCGGTTTTTTATTTGGTGCCTTTGTCACATAACTAGTTAGGCTGGTTACAAGCTTGGGCATGTTACTTAACGTTTTCTGCTGTAAACTAGAAATAATAATAATAACCTTATAGTTAAGGACTAAAGAAAGATGTGAGAAAACACCTACCACCACCATCAATGTGTTTTTCTTCTCTTCCCTCTTTCCCGCTATCCCCTCCCCCAGTAGCCGACACTGGGGAGGAAGGATAGATTCTAGGGACAGAAACTAAGATCCTCCCAAAGAACTTGTGCTCTTACCATTCCTTTACATTTTTGTTTAATTCTCTTATGTACAGCTAGTTAGGACTACATCAAATAAGACAAAATTAAGCTAGTAAAATTCTGAATTCATAGTGTGTTTAATGTGCAGGACAATAATGTTTTCCCCGCATTTTTCAAAATGTTACAAGATGCGATCAGTTGCACTGGAATGCTTGCTTATCTTACTTACTTCCAGGGAATTCAGCATTCTTTGTTTACTTGCAATCCATACAGCATTCCTAAAAGTTGGAGTGACGGGCAAAAGGGCTGATCATATTAAGAAATGCTGGAGGAGCTGCAAGGTGGGTTTCCGGTATCCACGGCCTCTCTTTAATGCCCATGCTCACGCTTTGCATAGCTCCCTTCTTCCCCTTCAGGGACCATGACCTCTGCTCTGCCTTTCAACCAAACCTTTCACCTTTTCCTGAGCTGCATTGTAGGATAAAAGCTTTGTCTCTATTGTGATAATTTTAGATACCCTGAAGATGGCCACTTTGGGGTCAGGAAAGGGAGAAGAGAACTCGGGAAGCAGGTTCAGCATCTGCCTTTTCTGCTACAGCTCAAGCCTGTTTCTGCAGCAAGATGTCACCTTCCTCTGCTGTGGATAGGCTCCTTCCTATCTGCTTTTTCCCCTTGGAAAATGACCCCTGGGAGGGGGCCCTATCTTCATTTCCATCTGAACTCTTCATAGGCCTGTTAATTCGAACTATCACCTCTGGGTGATGAATCCTGCCCTCCATCATTTTTCTACTACTGGGTACTAGACCTAGGCTGAACTTTGGTTATTAGGAAGATTAAAACGTCTGAGTTCAAGTGTATATTGGATTTTCCTACAAATGCAATTTTAATTTGATAAACTTACTATGTAAGACACTTCACTGATAATCACTTTGATTTTTTTTCACATAGATGAAATATATATAATATATAACATGGTATAATATATGTTTATATACATAGCACAAGCTCTTTACCTTTGTCCCCCAAGTGCTCATATTTGTAATCTGAGATAGCACCAGATTTAATGAGTCGGAACAGACCAATGGCATTTCCTTTGTAATGTCAGTCACGCGTGCCTTTATTTATAAAGTTAGGTTAATGTTTGTGATTAATGAGCACTTGAAGTGTTTCACTTAAAACCAGTAGACTTGTGGAAGTGGATGAATTAAATAATCCTGTGTAAACTATTCAGGTTTCTGAATGATTTATGATTAATATGTAAATAGTGTCAGAACATTTGAGTTTAAGTCTAGAAATGTTAAATACCTCCGATTAATGCATTGAAATAAGTAAAGTGTTCTGGTGGTCATGCCTCATTTAATATATTAATGTGCTAATTACACATAAAAAATATGAATCAGTAGAGGAAATTATTTTAGGTAGGATCAGGAAAAACAATGCATCTAAAAAGATGGCACAGACTTTTATTATTATTAAAATTATACAATAAATAATACAATATTATTTTGAAGTTCCTCAGAAGCAAATGTTAAACTTATTATTTTTAACATGTAGTTCTGACCATTTGAATGATGGTATCGAGATTATTACTGAAATATATTTAAGTGAGCTATTCTCATATGTATTATTAAACACCTCTGAGGTTGTGCATACGGGGATGCCAAATAACAGTATCAGCTAGTTTATCCCAGTATGAATGATTATAACATTCTTATTTTTTCTTGTGGAATCTTAAGGCTTATAATTACTCCAGAGTCCCAAGTCTGTGTCCCTAAATTAATCGGCGTGCTAGGTGCAATTTCTTTCTAACAGAAACTATCCTGTAATATTCAGATGTTTCATGATATCTGATAAAAAATTTTATTTTCAAAAGAAGTGGAGCTGGTGGTTTACAAACCCTAAAATAAAAGTTGAATCCTTTAAATCTTGAATTTTCCATCTAAATTTGAATGGGTTCCGATGCATGCTAGAAGCAATTACAGAAAACTCATTTACTTGGTCACCTACCCACTCCCACCCCAACCTCCTTTACAGTATAGAGCTAAAATTTAACCCTCTGAACAAATGTGAGAATTAACTAGTTAACTCTGTCAAAGCACACCTGGTTACTAGGGTGAAGAAGGAGGTTAGCTGGCAGGCAGTCCCTGCCTCTTGTTCCAAGTACCACCTAGTTTTTAATCTCTCTCACAAACAGAATCGCCTTTGATCCTCACAATCACCCGGAAAAGAAGGCAGCAGGGATTATCATCTCCACTAGAAATGAACGGAGGCGGGGTCAAGTTCCAGTTTATCAATGGCACAGAGCGTTAAATCACAAACAAAGAAGCTCCCCGTGCTTATATCAGGCATACCTATTGTTATATATTTCAGACTGTCACTTAAGTTACTAATTACCAGGGTGTTTAAATTATCCCACTTCACACTTAGACACGTTGCTTGTTTGCGCTCCCTAAAACTGCCGAGATGGAGATTTAATCAAAAGACCTTAAGACGAGTGCCTTGTCAGAGCACAAACATTTTGAAATCCCAATGAAAATGCAGTTTAATGCATCCAGTTAAATTGCCTGAGAGGAAACAGTGAATACAGCTTTCTTAAAGCCTTTCCCCTCAGGCCATTAACTAAGAAACTGGTCACTAACTGCTGGTAACAACCCATTTTGGAGGGATTATTGCTATTATTGGCATCTGTGGTTTATGGCAACATTTTGTTAAAGATGTTAGAAACGATAGTGCAGCTGGACTTGGTATTTCAGAGAAATCGGTCCTTTCCCCTGTGGTTAATGGCCATTTTTTTTTTTTATTCCAATCTAAATGTACCGATGCTGAGCTGCGCTGCTGAGTTTATTATCTACTACATTTCTTGTTGCTCTAAGAAATATGCTCTACACTGGAGTCAGCATTCAAATCAATGGAGCAAAAATATAACATTTATTGTTCGTAAAATTGAATCATGCTGAAAAAGGCTGAATTAATACTTGACTTAAACTGGATGTTAGAAATCATTTCACTTGCCACAAGCGCTTTTCGGCTGACACACAGCCACATTGGATTCCCCTCCAGTGATTAATTGTTGGCAGGAGCAGGCATATATACATTGCCAAATGGAGAATAATAACCAAAGTTCTATTATTGATTTCCCATAACTACATGAACTGATATACCTAGAAAGGGGTCTGCTCTGTGGGACTTAGAGCTGCACACTGATAATTCTACTCTCAGCTAAATTCCATTTACTGGAAAGAGAATTAGAAAAGCCACATCCTTGGTGAAGGGCAGGCAAACATCACATAAAAAAAGTTCTGGCGAGTTTCGCAAATATTTCTTTTGTTCACATCAGATGGCAGAAACAAGTTGGAACCCTGACAGGTAAAAATACAAAGTATAAAATTGAAATTGAATATAGATTACCGCTATGTTATTTACATGGGGTACTTTCTTCCTTTTCTTTTTGGGGGTCTATTTTTTTCTTCGATATTTTGATAAAAAAATAAAAAACAAAAGATCAGAACATATCATTAGCTCTGCTTCTTAGTGAACTTGACTTTTCTCAAGAAATTTACATCTTTCTCTCATTTCTGTTAAGGTTTCTTACCCTGTTTTCTCACCTAAGGAATTATAATGAGGTAGAGTGAATGAGCTCTATGGGGAAAGCAGTGGACCCAGAGACGAAAGGTAAAAGGATGATTGATGGTATGAAATTACCATAAAAGTACAATCAGGATCAGATTTTAAAATGAATTTTTAAGCAGCCTAAGAGATACTCTTTGATTTGCAGTCTGGTGGAATGGATAATGTCTCATTCAGTGGATAAAGTTTCTCACTGTGTGATTTGAGCTTTTTCTGATCTTTCTGACTGGGAGTAAAATGGAACCAAAGCCTAAAGTGGTTTTTAATGCAGAAAATATCAAACACAATATTCTTAATGTCAAAACCTGGGCATAGCAGGTGAGGAAAGAAAAATAAATAGTAGAATATTACTGTTAGTATTATTGTATCGGGCTCTCCCCTCACTGGCAAATGGGGTTAAAGCATATATTTTTTTAAAGGGAAAACTTGTTTACATATTGGGGGAATAAAGCTTATGCTGGTGTCAGATTTTAATCTTCCCTAGCCATGCAAAATGATCCAACTAAAATATTAAGGCAAACTACATACCATAGACTGTAACTTTTCCCATTTGCTTTGTTCAAGTTCATGGGTATTTTTAATTTTAGAATTATCTTAGCTTTACACAAAGTGGCAAAGGTATTACAGAGAATTCCTATGTACTCCTCCTTCAGCTTTCTCTATTGCTAAAAACTATCAGCAGTGCCAGATATAGCTGATAAACACAGGACACCCATTAAACTTGAATTTCAGGTCAATAATCATCTCAATGTACCCATGTCCCATGGCAACAGTAATTACTGCAGTGCATTTGTCACAACTAAAGGACCAATATTGGTTAACTGAACACTCTACTTTATTTGGACTTCACTAGTTTTCTTTTAATATCTCTTTTCTGTTCTGAGATCTCATTGAATACACCACATTACATTTGCTCATGTGTCTCCATGTCTTCTCTGGTCTATAACATCTTCTCATATTTCCCTTACTTTTAAACTCAGTACAAAATGAGCTAAAGCATTACCTGATAATATAACAATTTTAAGAAATTTACTTGATATATGTATTAAAATATTTCTAAAAATTAATACATTTTATAAAATGTTTCATATAAATAATTTTAATAGTCTGTAACCTAATGATATGTATACAATTACCACATACTAATAAATCCCAATTATAAAGCAGAAATTTTCATTTTTAGCAATAGGAAAAATAGTAATAACTTGTAGACATCTTCAGATTGGGTAGATTGTGTTCAGGTGAACATTATCATTATCATGGTCTTTGAATATAAAGATAATTACTAAAAACTTTCAAATTATGTGCTGAAATTTTCATTTTATTAGATTTTTTTCCAAAGAATATACACACTCCTGAGAACAGATCCTTGAAAGATTCATTTTTGTTGTAAACTTTTTTCATAGCTGTACACACAGAGGTTTATTTTGTTTGTTTGTTTGTCTGTTTTTGCTCTTTTTTTTTCCCCCAGAGTTTTTCTAAGAAGGTTTTGAAAAAAAAAAAAACAACCTAAGATAGATGTGGAATTAATCAAGCTAGCAGGAAATATTTGAAGCTTGCAGCTTTACAGTATAGGTTGATCTTCATCAAGTTAAAATCCCCTGCTTTAAAACTGTTAAACACTATGGAAATCTTTAACATTTCAGACAGTCACTTCTTGTGACAGTTTCCATTTCTTCCCCTCTGCTGACAGTTCCTATAATGACTTTAATCATAGAGGCTGGAAACGGAACCGGCTATTGAATAGCAACAAACTCAGTGGTCAATGTCTATGTCACTTTTCTGGGAGCAGGACTTTCTGAGCATCAAGGAGCTAATACTCAGAGCCTCCTGGAAAAGTGCTAAGTGCATTAACTCTCTGTCAATCACATCTGTAGCACGCAGGCCAAATTATTACTATTTGGCTCAAGACATTCCATTGAATCTTATTTGTGTGGTATTCTTATCTGTGTACCGTATATAACTAATGATGATTGTTTATGGAAAGGTGCCTGTCCAATTATTTTTGAAGAAACACAAGAATGCAGAATGACTGGAAGCATCAGGTTTTTGCCAGAGAATGCCTCAGGTAAGAGGAGAATGGCTAGAGGCTATAAGGAATCACAAGAGACAAGTCAGAGTCGTAAATTGGGAAACTGACATATCTCATCTAATATACTTGCTAACTAGGCCTTTAAAAACCTTGACATTTAACTAAGTTTGTGAGAAAGTTATGGGTTTTTGTCCTTTTCTATTGGCTCTAACTCATTAATCCAGTGAATTAAGGTGTTTATCATTGTTACCATATTAGTAGATAACGGAGGGAAATGTTTAGAGAGGCAGGTAAGCGTCTGGCAGCTGAGCAGCTGTTTACACCGGCTGTGCCTATTTCAAAGCCAAGTCAGTCAAAAATGATACTTCAAGTTATTTACCCTTTTGGTACTTTGGGGCTTGAAATGGCATGAAAGAAGCCTTTCATTCAGCAGAGGCATTTAAATAAAGCTTTCCAAAGGCTGATGTGTTTGGAAAGGGTGGGCTCTTGCTGAAATAAACAAGTTTCTGGGGATTTTAAGAAAATAGGAAAGAAATAAAAACTTTCCAGTGAATGTTGTCTGCCTCAATATCTGATTTTGATCAAGTTTATATTATTTCAGGTCATAGCACTGGCCCACGGCAAGATGATCTTTGGCTTTTTTATGTTAATATTCCTGGTGTAAGTTTAACTTCACCATAAAATATTTTTTAAGCTCCAGGAACATTAAGAAAGAAGACAAAGTTAGATGATTTGTAATCAGAAAATAGCATAGTTTCCCAAAATAAGCAGAAAGAGAAGGCACTGTTCACAAAGTACACAGTAAAATAATTGAGCTTTTTATTTAGTATTTTATCAAATGTATGTTAAAAGTAACATCATTAGACTGAAATGCTTCAGAAAATGATGCTGGCATTTGCTTTTTATTGTTCCCAAAATAAAAATAAAAATAAAAAATCTCTTTTTAAAAAGGAATTATATAGACTCACATTGTCAATTTATTTATGTAAATATACAAAGTGCATAGTAAAGACGCCCAGAGACACTTAGGAAAATGGTAAGACTATCTAACAATTAATTTGTGAAAATTATTACTTAGAAACACTAGTAAACTATTTTAACTCTTTTTTCCCATGTTAATGAAATATTAAATGCAATAAATATTCAATAAATATTAATATTAAAAACCATGTGTGTCTGTTTCCTTTTTTACCATTTATGTGTGAACTACAGGGATTCACCTTTTAAAAATTATTTTATTATTTTTCTTTCTTTTTTTTTTTTTTTAGACAATCCTCAAGCTGTCACCCTGGATAGAGTGCTGTGGCATCATAGCTCACAGCAACCTCCAATTCCTGGGCTCAAGCGAGTCTCTTGCCTTTGCCTCCCAAGTAGCTGGGACTACAGGCACCCACCACAATCCTCAGCCATTTTTTGGTTGCAGCCATTATTGTTGTTTGGTGGCCTGGACTGGAACCCGCCAGCTCAGGTGTATGTGCCTGGCGATGTAGCCCATTGAGCCACAGGCACCGAGCCTTAAAAATTATTTTAAAGATAAAAAGTCTTTGCCACTTGCTTTGAGAATTATCATCGACAATTTATAGCACTTATAAGTTTATTGGCAATACAAAAAATAAATTTTTTGTAGTTTTTTTTTCGGCTAGGGCCGGGTTTGAACCCACCACCTCTGGTATATGGGACTGGTGCCCTACTCCTTTGAGCCACAGGTGTCGCCCTCCAAAAATAATTTTAAATGTTTATTTTAGCTAAGTGTTGAGGTGCATACCTGTTGCCCTAGCTTCTTGGGAGCCAGAGTCAGGAGGATCATCTGAGCCTACGAGTTGGAGGCTACTATGAGCTATAATTGTGACATTGTATTCACCTTGGGTGACAGGGCAAGACCCAATCTCTAAAAGAAAAAAAGAAATGTATATTTTAAAGAATGTTAAAGACTTATTTATGCTAGTTCTTTCTTTTTTAGTTAATGCCTGTCAACAATATCACACATCAATATTCATTTATCATTTTGTATGCATTTGGCACAACGTTATATTTGTTGTAGAAAAAGAAATTAAAACATAGTACTTAGCTTCAAGGAAATTCTAATTTTATGTGGAAGATCAGTCTAATGGAAATTAAAAGGCAGGAGAGAACAGTGTAAGACTACCTATAGAGATAAATAAAAACCTTTTGTAATAAATAATAAAATACTATCTTATGTGGTTTTTGGAGTCCTAACACTGCTACACAAGTCCTAACACTGCCCCTCCTCCTCCTTCTCCTCTCCTCCTAAGACAAAGACACAAAGGATCTGAGTTAGCTCCCCCCCCTTGAAGTTCAAGCCAATAAACCCTAAAATTCCCTGAAAGCTGTAAAATTTGCCCAACCTACAGCCCCATATAAAAGGGTCTCTAAGTGGCCCCAGGGTACAGGTGCCACCTTTGCACTGCCTAGGCAAGTCACGCTCCCCTTTTAATAAACCTGGCCTGAGAGTTTCCACCCTGGTCTCATCTCTGAGCACCACTGCTCATGCCTTTCAGTGGTGTAAGGAGAGAATAGTAAGTGCATACAGCAGTGCAGAGAAGGAAGATCTCTGGATAGAGGGCTCAGGAAGGTCTTTGCAGAGGCCCCGAGGTTGTGATGTAAAGGCTGTGTTCCACTTGTAATCCACTTGCATAGATTAAGGTGTCCTACTTGAAAACACAGTAGTTTTCCTCATTTGGTGACCCATCTGTGGGGATGGACCTGAAGGCAGATGCTAATATGAATGAACCACTTGGTGCAAAGCCAGAAAGTAAACTAGACAATGGTAGTCAATGAAATGGCTAGAGGTTTTATAGGAACTGTAAAATATCCTTGACAAAGAGGGTGGCTTCAGATGAAGGCATATGGGGCTCACGGGGTGTTCTTGTTCAACGTCTACCACCAATGTTCTTGGAAAATGTCTACCACCTGGGGCAAGTAATTTACATTGTGTACATCTGGGAGTCCTTACCTGTTACAAGGACCTAGTAATAGTTCAGTCTTACCGACTTTTTGTGTGTAGCAAATCACAAAATGCACAACAATGATACGCATTTCACAGGATGGCAATGAGACTTCCATGGGACATACAAAATGTGGTGGAGTTCAGCAACACAGACCGCAGGGTGTCAGGCAAGGCACAGTGGCTAATCATAGCCTCATGTCTACACAGAACTGGACGACGAATATCTGCACAGAATGAGCTAAGGCTCATTCTGAATGGCTCAATTTAGGCCTTGTGTGTGAAATGAGTCAAGAGGGAGTAACTCAGAAATTGAGAAATGCCCCCGTGTTGGTTTGTTATGTTTTTATGCACTGCCTTAGTGGGGACCTTAGGGAAGAGCCCTGTAACTAGAGATGAGCCTGTTTTTTACTCTGTAGTAGAAAGTAAGAGCCCAGGGATTAGATTTTAGATAATATGGGATAACTCTCTGTTTATGACTAGAGCAAACAGAAGTTTGGGCTCAGATTTTGAGATATTTGCAAGGATACTTTGAGAATTGTTAGCACTTTGAAGTGCCCTGCAACATGCTGGAAGGAAGAAGCTGAAAGACCAGTGCCCTGTAGGTTGTGGCCTCAGCAGGGGCTTGGGCCCAAGTGCTTCCCAACAGCAGCCATGTCTAATGACCAACTTTAAGTCCTGTGTGTGTTATCCTGTTCTGTTCCCCAAAGCCAGCCAGAAGAGTCTTGCTAAAACATTACATCTCAGTCCATGTAGGGAAACAGGAGAAGCATCTGACCCTACACTTGAGGCACAGCTGTGCTGGGGAGAAAAGCAGCTAATGCTGAAATGCCGTGGGTCTTGGGTGGGTAGAGAAAGCCTGCAGGAGAGCCCAGCAGTGTCCCACACCCAGACCAAGAGGGCATACATAGCTGGGTTTAGGGACAGGGAGAGATTTCCAGATGCCCTGAGAAATTTATGAAAGGGAAAATGAAAAAGATACCGGACCTGAGAAAGTGATGAGGAACCCAGTTTATTATGATTTGGGTATTAATGGAAAGTGTGATCTTGCAACCTGCTGATATATGTAGTATCTGGGTTACATGGGATTACTGAGAGGCTGGAATGTGATGATAAATGAAGAGTTACCTTGATAACATCTGGCTTTTCATAGGCTCTCAAGCAATTACCTGTTGTAGTTGGCATCTTTATTATGACCTTGGGCTATAGGTCATAGGGCATTATATAAGGTCATTGGACCCAAAGGTCATGTAAGATATGTACATTAAGCAGGTCCTGAGTATATAAATGGCACCATTGTGTACACAGCCAGACCAAAGCCAGACCTTTTCTTCAGAAAGGTCTAGAAGACCATTTTCTGCTTATCACTTTCCCCAGATATGGGCAAGCTTAAGCACATGGAAATAAGATTTTTTTTTTAAATTATAAATTGCAGACATATTCAACAGAGTCATTTCAAAAGGTTATGAGTCTGTGGGAACAAGTAGATTCCTTAAATGGTGAATGCATTGAGGCAGTGGTAGCTCTGTGGAGCTTGACCATTTTTATTTCACAAGATTACCAGAGTCTCCACTAAGCTGGTGGGTGAGTTGATGAATTCCCTGTAACTTGGAGTCTTTATTTTTCTCTGGGACTCCTTAAGCTCAAAAAGGGAGGTATCCATTTGTCAAAAGCATAGGCTACAAGAAAACATGTTTGAAGCAGTCTTCTGTCTTTCAAAGACATTATTATCCTGGATCCTTGGCATTGTTTTTGGAGGGTGGAGTGAAGCTTGGGCAGGTAATATAGATAGCACCTATGAAAGAAATCTCATATAAAGCAGAAAGCCAAGACAATCTAAGGAGTTGAATGAATACCTAGCCAGGAGAAGCTAACAGACAGGGAGAACAAAAGGGCAGAAGAGGAGACTCTGAATAAGCTTCTCGGCATGTTACCCACACTCAACAGTCTCCCAATAAGAAGCAGCAGGTGGCAGTGTGTCCAAACATCAATGAGGCCTTGAATCCAATGGGGAACTGGACCAGCTGGGCCAGAATATCTGAAGCAGCCTGAAGATACTAGCAACCAACATTAACCAAGAAATATTTATGCACTAGGTTCAATCTACAATACTTAAATGAATTCACTCAACTTCACAATAATTATATTTGATAGATAATGTCAACATCCAGACATACTTTAGCCTCAGGGTCTTTGCATTTGCCATTTCCTCTGATTGGAACAACATTCCCTAGTCACATGCATGGCTTACTTTTCACTGCAATCTGACCTCTAGTCAAATGTCATCTCTTCATCGAAAACTGTTTCAATCGCTATCTAAATCCACATCACTCTTTATTGTCTTACCATTCTTTATTTTTCTGCATCGTTCTTATCTTCCTGATGATAATATTTTCTTGTGCATTGTCTATACTTGCTCTAGAACTCACATTGAACGGTGGCAGAGAATGTATCTGATTGGTTTAAAGCCATATTCTAGCCCCTCAAATGGTATCTTTCCCAGAGAAGTTGCACTGTAAACAGTTGTTGAATGATTAAGTTATCAATTAATATGGAGGAAACCAAGTTACAGAGAGTTGAAGCAAATTGTTCAGTCTCAGAGTCATGTGTACAGAATCAGGCTTGAGGTTCAGTCAATATGGCACAAACAATCAGGCTACATTGTTTGCATTTGTTAATTAAAGTCCAAGTTCCAGTTGAGCCCTTACCCCAGGCGGTGTGCTGTATACCCTACATTGTGCCTGTTAGGTGAGAGCTTTCTATCCCCTTCTCTTCTTCTCTCTCCCCACCTCATCTTCTGCCTCCCCTACTACTTGAATTTAATCTTGTTTTTCTCTCATGTGGGCATGTCATTGTTCATTTACTGGTTTTATATTAGTATTGAATATATTGGACTCACTAATGGGTAAATAAACAATAGCACCATGGAATACTATTCAACCATGAAGAAGACAAAGACTACATCTTTTGTATTTACCTGGAGTACTGGAGAACATCCTTCTAAGTAAGGCATCATAAGAATGGAAAAGCATGCTCCCTCGGTCTTGATGGCTACTCTGGACTGTCTCAGGAGTACTTCTGTCAGCTTAGGGAAGCAGCACTGTCCTCAGTCATGACACAGGGCAGGTGTGAGCACCTCAGCAGCCCACAGAACGCTGTTCTCCAGGAGCGCTGTGGCCCTCTCTTCCAGCTGGGACTCCCACACATGTGCTGGAAGTGCCCAGTACTCTTACCTCAAGGGCAGGCCCCATCTATGTCTTTCTCTTACTGAGCATGAGAGCAGATAGGTGAGCTAAGACCCTCTGAAAACTTAGAACAAATGACACCCCTACAGAGGAAAGAGGGTCGATGGGAGTCTGTTTTCTAGGGCATTTCTGAGCACCCGTCTGGGGGTCAGGAAACTCTCTGGTTAAAATCCTCAGACTGCCCCGCTGGGGAAAATCACGTCTTGGTTGTTTTATTTATGATCCGTAAGATTATAGATTTAATGTAATTTATGTTATATATATACAAAATTTATGATTTACTTTCTATGGATGGCATTTAGGGTTTGTTACTATCTAACTTGAATTTTTAATCCTCGAAGATGTATTTGTGGAATAAAGGAAGCTTCAGTTTGTAGCTGTAAGTTATGTTACTTGCTTCATTGTATTGTTTAGTTATGCACCATGATTTTTTATCCATTCTCAAGTTGAATAACAAGGGGTTATTTGCACATATTTTTATGGCCCTGAATACCACAATAAACAGACATTTATGTGATTAAAAAAAAATAAGTAAATAAAATAAACACTCAGCAGACCCTAGTCCTATTACGCATGGTCAGAACACTGGCAGTAGGGGAACTACCGAGCCTCAGGACACAGCAGGCCTTTGAAGCACGGCTGAACTAACCTTTGTGTCCAGTGAACTAACTAGAAAAGCAAGAATCCATAGGCCTGTGTGTATGTGTGTGTTTCAGAGGTGTGTGTGGGGGGTTCCAGAAGAAACAAATCAACCATTGACACTGGCAGTTAAGGAACTCAGGGCATATCCACACACTGTCACAGGTATGGCCTGAGAGGTAGACAAGAGACTGAGAGACTAGTGTTCAGACAGCGCTTCCATTTAGGTAAGTAATCAGTGGGCTGAGACCCAAGGCTTGGGATAAGGTACAAGAGTGGGGCAGAGGAACTCCACAGATTATGGTTTGTGTGATCAAAGGAAGAGGCCAGGGCTCATCCTTGAGCTGGAAATGAGGCAGACAGCAGCGGCTGAGTAAAGGACATAATCGAGGCCAAGCAACAGAAGAGAAGTCAGGAACTGCAGGCCAGAACAAGAGCGTTCAGAACACAGTGATGAAGCGGAGCCAGAGAGACGCCCTGAGGTGTGGGGTGCTGTTGTCACCCCCATCAGAGCTCCCCAGTGGCCAGGCCACAGGTGGGAGAGTCACTGAAGACAGAGTCAGCTTGCGTGACCTGAAGTTACGCAGAAAGGTTTCTAATAAAGTTCAAAAGAAAAAGAATAAGGGAGTACTGCTCTCTATATACTCCCCAAACTCAGGAGATTCTGTGGCTTCTACACTTTCTGGATCACTACATCCCTTCTTTTATTCAACAACGGTATGGTCAGAGCCCACTGTGCCAGAAGTGGGGGTCATTTATGGCTGAGGTGAAGCCACCAAGCCACAGGCAGTCATTTGTTTATGTAACTTTTTCCAGGAGAAAAAATTCTCCTATCAACTATTCACACCCGTATTTTCCGATTCTATGAAGACATATATCTTCTAATGTTTTACATTTCTAAAAATAGAAAATGATGCCTTGGATTTGCTAGAAACACAGCAAAAAAGCTTGAAAAAAGTTAATGCGCAACTGATGTTTTTATGCTAAAGAGGCAATAATTTTTGCTGAAATGTTGCCTACAAGTCCATCTATTCTATCTAGAGCTACTATTGAGTGTACTTTCAAAAAGACCACTATTCCATTTCCCCTAAATGTACTCTTCAAGTTTATAGCCTGGCTTCCCTGAAGTCTTTTTTAACCTTTTTCTTTTTATGGTGTTTGCCATTTTGATTCTCTTATTATAACTCTTCTGAAGGACCCACAGTTCAGAACACTCTAATAAATGTTGATTCTCCATCCATTATACTGAAGATGCCAAAGAACGTCTCCACATTTGAAGTAAATGTTATCTATGGATTACTTTTTGAAGTTTAACTAAAGGTACCTAGACATGCTACACACATCCACGTTACCTGCAAGTCAGAAGCTTTTGGGGAATGATCAGTTTCTGACAAAGTCACTTAAAATGTGTATATATTGTTTTGGCACTCCTGGTATCTCAGCATGGCTTCACCTTTCAAATGAAAGAGAAAAGTGCTCACTGCTCACTTTGGGGAGGCCTATTCACAGACTTAGCTGTATTTATGGAACACCTACTTAGGCCTATAGGTAATACCATATAATATGACATCAGTTTCACTGGTTTCAGTCAGTCATTTCAGGTGATTTGTCTCAGGAAATTTATCTAAAATGGTCAGATATTTGAATCAAGCCTAGAGAGATATAAAGATCAAGAGAGCGATTGGGAACTCGAGATCTGCGTCATTTAGAGAGGCCTGAAAGTGGCTGCTAGATATCTGGCAGACCAAGAGACAAAGCAAAGTTGATTCTACTTATGTGTACCACCAGCAACCATTTATTAGGTATTGAGCAAAAGGCCACAGGAACTTAGGAGTTGAGTTGAAGCATGTTAATGAAGATAATGAAAATATGTGGAACTTATTTTCTCTAGCACCTTCCACCCAGAGTACACTTTTCAAATATACTAAGTACTAACAAGGATAGTCTGAAAGAGTATTTTTTTTTAAATAAATTTTTCATTAAGGATACTACATGGCTGCTGGGCACAGTGGCTCATGCCTGTAATCCTGGCCCTGTGGGAGGCTGACGTGAATGGATTTCTTGAGCTCAGGAGTTGAAGACCAGAGTGAGCAAGAGCAAGACCCTGTCTCTTAAAAAAAAAAAAAAAGCCAGGCGTTGTGGTGGGTGCCTGTAGTCCCAGCTACTTGGGAGGCTGAGGCAAGAGAATTACTTGAGCCCAGGAATTTGAGGTTGCTGTGAGCTATGATGCCACGGCATCCTACTGAGGGTGACAAAAGTAAAACTTGGTCTCAAAAAAGAAGGCTACTACATGTGCTAAAATTTCACATTTTATAATATAAGATAAAGTTTATATTGTACTCTCCCTGCCTCCTGCCCCCTAAAATTATTTCATTAAATTATTTTCTCTTGATTTAATGTCCCAGTGCAAGGTAGGGATAAACTCTGTTGAAGCCTTACCACAGTCCACACCAATATTGTGGACCTTTATTATCTTTGTTTATCATGGAGAAAGGGATTTCTAAACAGGCTAAATAGATTTCTTAAAATGTTAGAAGGTAATATTGGCAAAATAAAGCATAAAATCCATCTTTCTTCACTTGCAAACCGTGAGCATCAACTATAATGCCAATGTATACTTTAACACTGGGACTAATTTTTTTTTAATTTTAATTTTGACCTTGCACAGAAGTCATGATTCCTAAAGTCTTCTTGTTTGACCAAGAAAATCACTACGGACTCCTGAGCCCTAAGTTTTTCTAACATACCAAATAAACAACCAAAATTAATGTGTCTCTCAGAGTCAGCCTTTGAATGAACCACATCTCAGATTGTTAATAATGAAGCATAAATGTTGGATAAGCAAAAAATATGATTGACTATAGGAGACAGAAACAAAAACTGAAGACTGTATTAATGACAATTAATTTTCTTTTTAATTTTACAATAACAGGAAATGCCATCTAGTTTCCTGCTGAATAGAATGAGTCTGGAACAAGCAAAAGGAAGAATTAGGAGGATGTATAAAACTAATGAAAATAGACATCACGGCTTCAGGCCAAGTTCTCTTCTTTTAGATCTGTATAAAGAGCCACCTATACCTTGCCAGGTGAAATGTCTTTTCAATAACAAGTCTCCTGGCTGGAACCCTTTCACTTTCAGCCCTGTGCTCTATTTAAGACCAAAAGGGGCTGTGTGATCCACTCCAACATCAAGGCCTCTCCCTGCTTATGTGACCTCCAGCCAACTTCCAGGGATCCTCCCAAGCCACTTGCCACTCTCTCCCAGGGACTCTGAGCTCCACAGGGAGCCTCTGCCCCGAAATATCTGTTGAGAATGACGGTTTCTTGGATGACTCCATTTCCCTTGGAAAGGTCTGAAAGCCTTATATTCATTCCTTCTCAGTCCTCTGCATTACTAAATTCTTGAGGAAGCACAACTATTTTTGTTCCAGAAACAGTCACCCATAAGCAATTCACTTTGTTTTTGTTGTTGCTGAACTTCAAGCTCTATTATTTATTTTGACATATGCATATATATATATATATATATATAAATACACATATGCACACACACATATACCAGGACTGCACTAACCCTTTACAATTATTATATAATTTAATCTTATTTTATGCTTGCAGAAATTCCTTTAACTAAGTTTTATTATCCCCATTTTACAGGTGAAAAATCTGAGATCCAAAATAAATGATGTAATTACCTAACATCACAGAGCTTGGTTGTAGCATATTGACCCAAGAACTCGGATTCCAAAGAATATGTTGTTACTCTCTACATTACTCCCACTGGCCCTATCTGTAGATGGTGTGTGTTGACCTTTCTTTTTCTTCATGACACTTACCACTATGGGGTCATGTGACCTTGAGCAAAGCACTTCTCCTATCCTGTGCCTCATCTGTAAAATGGGAATTATGATAATATCTACCTTAAAAGAGGGTTGTATGTGTATCAAAGGAGTTAATATTTGTAGAATAGTAAGAACAATCCCTGGCCAGTTGCAAGCATGATGTAAGAGCGTAGTAGTAGTAAAGTAATGTAATTACTTGTTTAGAGCTTATTATCTGTCTCCTACAAAAGAATATAAGGTCCCCTTTAATGACGAGACTTTGTTTTGTTCACTACTATACTCTCATTGCAAGAACAGTGCCTAGCACATAGGAAAGGCTTAATAACTGTTAAATGGATGAATACATAAATGACTTCCAGCCTTCATGATCCTTTTTCTATCTTTTGGGATTTGGCTGCTAAAGTTCATCAGTATGTGAACACAGTCTCTGCTGTCAAAGCTGCACATCCCTGGTCCAGCACACCCATATCCCCAGATACAATGGGAGTATAACTTGAATTATTGGCTGTGTCACATGCTGGTGGATTCTTCCCTGAAATCTTTTTCCCATAGGCCTTAAGGAGGGCCAAGTCAACCTCTATTCCCCATCAAGTTGTTATTTCCTCTCCTTCCCATGAAAATAAACCTGTCCTCAACGTCATAGCCATGAGGCCTCCTCCTGGGAGATGATGCCTAATTACTCTTTCAAACTAACATGTTATTCAATTATTTTACCTTTCGTTCAGTTCTAAAATTTTATTATTACTGATCTCATGTGACTGCCTGATTACTTCACAATTTTCTCTGTGTGTGATGATATTAGTATATAGAATGTGTGCCAATATTTACTCCCTGTCTGGGAACAAATGCCTACATATTAAAGAATATCTTCAGTGGTGGAACTCAAGTATTAAAGTTGATCTCTTAAACAAAAAACTTGGTACCAATGGAGCCTCAATAAATCCCCTGTAATAGCATGTATTTTGTTTCCCAGATGGAACGTTTGTGCTCTTTGGCACATTCAATCAGCATTTTCTTCTGACTTCATTAAAGACATAGGCATCAATCCTGATGGAGTAAGTTGGGAATTGAACCTCCCTCCCTTCTACAAAAAGTTGTAGACTTTCCCCAGGGAAACCATCAGTGAGCATAGAACAGAAAAAGAGCAAAGAACAGGAGAGGGCAAGAAATCAGTATAGTGTGTGCCCTCAGAAGAAACAGGTCAAAGGCAAATGTGAGAGAAAAAGAAACTATTCAAATAAACAGGAAAAGGGGGGAAAAAACACAGCAGAAAATCAGAGAGCAGAAGAATTAGCGTAGCAGAAAAGTGGAAATGCTGAACATTCTAGAACATTCTACCAGACAACAGGGAAGGGCCAGCTAGGAGAAGGAGATTGCGGACAATGGGATAAAGACATGGAGTAGCGTTTGTTAGTTACGTAGATAAGGAAGGATTGAGGGTCTAAATAAAATACATGTTGTCCATTTATAATGCTGCTGGCTTAAATTATTTATGATATGCCTAGGTTTCACTTAATCTTATTAAATTATAATCTTATAATTCAGGGGGGGTACAAGTGATACTGCATACAGCTTCACTTTTAATCTATTCCTATCCAATACATGCAGTAAACTTACACTATTGGAATCTTCCTGATGGTGCCTGATGTTAAGCATTATTCTTGACAATATAAGTATTGTTGCACACATTTAAAAAAGAAGTAAGTCCTTCCCAGGAAAGAAGTTGTGATTTAAATACTTTGGCTGAATTAGCTATGAAAAAGGACATGCCCAGGTAGGGCTTGGGCAAAGCCAATTCTCACATGTGCCTTCATCTCTCTCCATCCTCACTGCCACACCCTGGTCCAAGTCACCACCATCTCTTCCAAGAACCATTACAATAGTTTTTTCTTAGCTCTTCTTCTTGCCACAGTCTCTTAGCTCCTCTTCCCACCTCCGCCTTTGATCTTGCCAGTTTTTCAAAACATCTACAGTGAAATCTAAAAAATATTACTCTTCAGCCACTATGTAAACTTTTCAATGGCTTCCCATTACATAAGGGATAAATTCCCATAAGGACTTACATAATTTCCCCCCAGTGTACCTAATCATTGTGTTCAACTGTAATGACTTCAATTTTCTCCTCTGACATGCAAACTCTTTCCAAGTCCAGAGGCTTTGTGTTTATTCTGCCCCAAGACTGGAACTCTTCCCTATTATTCATCTGGCTAATCAATACTTGCCTTCCTGTCTCAGTATGAGTGCTGTTTTCCTCAGAGAAGCTTTCCCAATCCCCAACCTTAGGCCAGGTCACCCTGTTAGATGTGCTCACTGCATATATTACTTCTGTATGTGGATCAGTTCACATAATTACACTTTAATGCTTGCTTAGGTAATTGGGTGCTGTCTGTGACCCCCATCTCCATTGGCGTGAGTCCTATGAAGACAGGGGCCATGTCCATCTTGCCCCTCACTCCTTCCCCAGTGCTGCCATGGGTCCTATCACATGACAAGCAGTTGATATGTTGGGCAAATGAGTAAACGAAATTCTCATTTCCAACATCCTAGACTTATTTGTTTATAAGCTCAAGGAGTCTGTCTCAGTAGCACATACAACACTGTCTATAAGTTTATTTGCAAAAAGGAGAGAGAAGCCCTCTGCTCCCCCTAATCGTCATCATCCCGACTGGGCTGGGTACCTGAGCCCTGCTGTTGAGGATGGAGACAGTAAGCCTGTGGGTCACCATGTCACCAATGACAGTAATGTAATGCTCAGCATTCAAAACTTTTCCCTCTGGCTGCCATAAGCTGAGAACTTACAGAAGTTAAGTCCCCCTGAAGGCAGAATGAAGTTAGAGAAGCATTACTAGCACCTCGCATAAAATAAACAGACAATTAGGGCCTTTGGTTCTCTACTCACTTGACACACTTTCTCCAGCAGGTCTCCTATCTTCCTCTCCAGATGTAGTTTGGGGTTCAGTTATAGTGTTCTTTAGATGAGTCACCTCTCCCTTATGCTCTATTCTGAAACAACAGGGCCCTGAATCTATATTTCTCAGCACAGTTATGGGTGTCAAATATCCTGGGTTATTGTTCGAGGATTTTTGCCCAAATGTTGTCAGTTAGGTTGGAGTGGTCTCTGACTGGGCCAGATTCAGCATGATGGAGCTTTTTCTTGGCTTCCTATATTTTTAAATATTATTTTAAAGACTACTGACATGAGCTGACCTACTATACATGTTTGTTTCTAGTGGTGACAGGAGAGATAACACACTGTTAATTGTAACAAAAATGATCAGATATAATTCTTATGATTTAGTGATTCTCTTTTGGCAGCAAACCAGCTCATAGCTTTTAGAATTCATGGCCCCTAACGGCATTGAACACTTAGGGCTTTTCACCACAAAAGGACACCATATACACAATTATCTCTTCAAAGGCTATATCAGCCCATGTCAATGTCATGTTTAATATTTAAAGGCACTTCACTGTCACTCGTATCTGTTTATTCAGTGGCCATCTGCAAAACCAATATAATAAAATGGAACTTGTGGGGCAAGAAAAACATATTAAGAATCATTGCATTGAACAGACCTAGTGGGAAGGTTGCGCCTATTCAAACACCTGTCTCCCACCCTCCCACCATCTGTGCAATCACTTTACCCTTCAGACTCACTACCCGCCCTCACAATTACCCTGTCAAGAGGCGAGTGCAGCTCAGGTGGATTTAATGTGGGTTTAATATGGCCCAGCGGGTTTACTGTTGATTTCCTTTAAGTAACCGTTTCTGTTCTTGCTATAACTCTACGTCTATGTGTCTATGCTTAATTTGGATGAAGAGTCCATCTAGGGAAAAAGCCAGTTTATATGTTTTGTAAAGAGAAGAATTCAAATAAGCAAAAGAATAGGGCTTCCAAAGTTGTAAGAGAAAGCAGCAAAACGAAACATAAATCACCGGTTACAGTGAAGTTGAAAGAGAAAGTTAATATTTTAATGTGTCACTAAATATTCTTTCACTCCAATTCTCAACTCTTGCCAGTTATTGAAGACATCTAAAGTGAACTTTAAAATATATTGCTTTTCAGCCACTATGTAAACTTTTCAATGGTTTCTCATTACATAAGGGATAAATTCCCATACATAATTTTGCTGAATCTCATAATTTTGTATGTACAGCTACAAAGGAAAGGGAAAGAGCTAATATGTAATCCAGATCTATTATATGGTATTGAGCACGATGCTAGAGAATTTATATTAATTTTCTCATCTAATAAAACAACTCTTCAAAGAGAGTATTTTAAAGAGAAAGAATCTGGAGTCAGAACTCCCAAGTATCTTGGGATACAAGCCTAAGTCTATCTGATTCAAAAGTATGTTCTTTTCTCTAAATCAGGTGTCCTCAAACTTTTTAAACAGGGGGCCAATTCACTGTCCCTCAGACTGTTGGAGGGCTGGACTACAGTTAAAAAAAAAAAAAACTATGAACAAATTCCTATGCACACTGCACATATCTTATTTTGAAGTAAAAAACAAAACGGGAACAAATACAATTCACACTGAAGCATGTGGCCCGTGGGCCATAGTTTGAGGACCCCTGCTCTAAATGGTCAAATCATTAATCTGGTCATAGTACATCAGTCTGGAAGATTCAACCCTCTAAGGGTCTCACCTCACCAAGTGTAATATATTATGTTATAACTCCAATGAAAGACAAAATAAATGACAAAGTAGACATGTAAGAAATTAACCACCCAATTACCTAGATATGACATGGTTAGAGCTCAGTTGGATATATAGTTGTTTTATTTCTATCATTCAATCATTTATCCAAGGCATATTCTTTGATAGCCAACTATGTGCTAGGCACTGGGAGAGAAGTCTAGCACGATGAGGAAGAGGGAAATGCTGTCTGTTCTCAGGGAGCTGAGTACGAACAGAGGACAGTGCAATGCAGATTGGCCTCCGTGGCTTTGCAAATGGCTCAGTGTTGCCTGTCTGAGAATGTTTGAGAAACCAAGTACAATTAGACGCTACTTCTTTAAAATAATGTATACAACTTACAGGAGGTGGTAGGATCAGTGGAGAGTGGCGCTCACTCACTCATCACTCTTAGACTTAGTAAGGTCAATTAGCAAATTCATAAGCGATACATTGAGTGTGTCACATCGATTTCTTTGCTGTTTAAATGAAATGTGCTTGGTTGCTCTTGAATTAAACACTCATTTATGCATAATTAGCCCCTTACATAGAACAGCTGCTGGCTTTTACAGTGCTTTCAACTCAGTACTGTGTGCACTCATTGTTGGTGTTTACTATGAGCAAAATTAACAAGTCTGTGATAATCAAATTTGTGATATATGCATCATTTGATGCAATCATCAAACATAGAAATGAATTACCTTTAGAATTACCTCTGTTATATTCATCTCCACCTAGAAAAGATAACTCTGAAGTAAGTATATGAAAAAACAATAGGCTCTTAAGCTGGAAAATTTTATAATTAAAAAATTAAAAATCCTTTATGTTTAATACTAGGTATTAGTTTGTAATTGTTTATGAAAAAGAGGAAGCAAGGTGTTTCCCCATATGGACCTCATGGATTAAACCAGAAATCAGGAAATCTTGGACATAATGCTTGAGTTTTAAATTTTGCTAACACTTATTCTGTACTTTTGCCATCCATAAACTTGGAAAATAATCATCAATAAGCATATATGTACAAACTTTAAGCACTTTAACATGAAAATTGTTACCACAGATTTCAAAATGTAATTCTTAACGTATAGTTCTAAAGTTAAACACCAAAATGCTTTGTATTTGCTGTAACATCAGCAATCTTGCAGGGAATATTTTTAAGTGATAATTTATATACTTTGAGAAGTTGGGAAAACTTGGGAGAAATTTAATGTAATCATTAGAAGCAGTATCTGGCTACCTTTTATTATTGAAGTGTATGTATTTTTCATTTATTCTACTGGAGACATACTACATATTGACAACCATTGTTTTAGAAACAAGTGAGAAAAAAAAGCTACAAAGGCACAGTAAGTTAGATAAGAAGATATTTCCACCAGTTCTTTAGTTTATACATTTTTTATTCTTAATCCCATCCAGATGGAGATGTAGAAATTTAATATATTTTAGACCATAAAGGTCTAAAATAAAAGCTGTGTAATGAGCACAATTGTTTTTTCAAATTATGAAGGTAACATTTAGCTAAGAGAATATATTCAATTTTTCACCATGAGCACACAGTATTTCTGGATTGTTCTAAATGCTATTTATGACATTGCAGTGATGTGTTTTGAAATGATATATTTTGAAGAACTGTTTTAGAAGTTGGAGCCAATTTATTTCTCCATATACATGTCCATAGATACATTCATATCTATCCACATCTATATGTATGTGTGGGTATATTCACACATGTGAGTGCACCAAACAGAATTCAACAAATGTTTGCTGTTGATACCCATTTGGTTTTCCTAGTGGAAAAGACTTTCCTTTTTGGAAGTCTGTGTATACAGGGCTGATATTCAATTGGTATATAAGCTATTATTTATGGTTAGCTTCCTTACGGATATATCCATTAGGCATTCACTCTAATTGGTTAATGTCTATATTGGTTTTTAAATATTTTGATTATCACTCTAGGTACATATATTTTAACATATTCTATAGGATGCCTTATAAACCAATGGCAATACTAACTGTTGGCTAACAAATAAAAATTTCAAGAAAAGTCAAGACAGTATTTATTTGTGAATCCACTCTTTCTAGCACATTACTAAGAGGTAAAGTTGGTAAACAGGAGCAGAAACCAGAAATACTATTATGCTCAGGTTAAACATGGAACCATGTAGTGAAGCAAACCCACACAAGTTACGTCTATATAATTTTAACAATGGTAGGGAACACACAAATCTCTGAGAAGATTTTCGAATGTTTACCTTGTAGTAAGAGAGTTATTCGCTTAACTCACTTTAAAGAATTCATATTTGATGGGGATATTTTTTAACAATTTTGGACTACATGGATGAGATCTCTCCCCCCACCTTTTACTCTCCACGTAAATCAGAAAGAAAAAGGAGGTAACTGCCTATTTAATGCAATCAATTGAAAATACCCCCCAAAGCAATGGTTTCCACAAATGCTTTAAAAATAAGAATTTTTTAAAGTTAAATATTCTAAATTTTCACCTTTTGTGACTTTGGAGGAGAAATTTTTCTGGATAACTTTTATGTATATTGCCTTTTCGTCTCTTTCAGTGATGTTGACACAGCTAAATAAAAAGAATAATTTGGTCTCCATTTATTTTGGGAGAAAATCATTAACAATTATTTTCTTTATAAATAGCATTTAGTTGAATTCAACTTGTTCTCAGTATTACTGCTCAATTTCAACCTGTATTTTGAAGTTAATTGGATTAAGTAGATTCACTTTATATTCTTTTTTTTTCTTTATTCTCTTCTACAAAGCAGAACACAATAAAATTGAATAAGAAAATAAACATAAAAGATAATTCTTGCCTATTGTTTATTTCTGGAAGAAACAACATTCATCACAAAAGAAAGCAAAATAATTTTTAGAATATGGTTAGTTAAGGTAAATGTACAAACATTGGTCTTATGAACATCGCCTTTATAAATAATTTTCACTTCTTCCATTTGTAGAAATGTAGAAACCCTCATTCATATGTATATATTTATATATATTTTATTTATATATGAATATATTACAATCTACTTACATATTATATATCAATGCATTATAATATATTTATATAGTATACAAATATTTATATATGCAAAGAAAAGTTTCCATCTAATATTTCTTACTCCAATCTAAGTGATATAGGAAATTTTAGCTTACAATTCTACAAATGCACTTGAATGAGTAAACCCAGTCTCCACTGAAGGATATGCGCTTTTTCAAAACCACTTTACGTAAATCTTTTCAAAATGAACAAAAAATGTCATTAATGAAATATATTCAAAAGATCACAAACTTTATTTTTCCATACTTCCAAATTACATATTAGGACAAAAGAAAAGGAAGGAAGGAAGGAAGGGATTATTTTTTCTTCTACAATGAAAATAATAAAAAGAGGTTGCATTGACTACTTAGGGCAAAGCTTGATCCAGAGTGACACTTTATACCATCAGAAGGATACTGAATGTTTTTTCTGCCATTTCTTAGAGATGTTTTGGCATTTAATACACTGATATCTCCTGACAATTTTCCTAAAGAATATTAAATTATTACAGGGTAAGGGCATAGCTTTCACTACCCCAGCCAATTTTTCTGTAAAAAAAATTCACATTGTCCTTTAGAAAAAAAGTTGTTGTTTTCTAGTCTAAGGGAAAATTTAAAAAGAAAGTCAATGTTGAGATAAGGTATTTGCAATGTGCAGAGGCTGGGAAATTGTGGTCTTTTTATGGTTTTGTGTTATAGCAATATATGTGGTACTACCACAAAGATGACTACTAAAAAGGCTAAGAGACGGATGACTAAAAAAGAATGAGCAGCATATAATGTATTCTGATTCATAGAGTTCCCACGGAAGACATTCAGAAAAAAACGAAGTCGTCTATGTTCAGAAGACAGTGTGTGTTCAACTCTGTCTTCCATTTTGTTACCATGTATTTCAAGGTTTTATCACAGAGCACCACAAAGGGAAAATAATTTAAGTATGCAAACCAATGTACATGTGCAGAGAGTAAGGATTAAAGCACTTGCATTAATCAATCAAATTTAGGAGAGGTTTCCATTGGTAAGTCAGACATACGTGCATGGGCCAATCAAGGACGTACGCAGTAACCACCAGTAGAAGTTGAATGAGGAAGCAGCCTACTAGAGTCATCTGCACGAGTCTAACGAAGACCCAGATAAAGAGATATTTTTTTAAATAATGTGGGCCCCTCTTTGTTTTTTAGCTGAGAACTCAAAACCACTGGTTCCTCCACTTTTTGAAAACAGTTACTTTTGCAAACCTCCAGTAAGCCAGTTATCTTGTGTGTGTACCAGATTTCATGGCAGATGCTAGAGGAGAAACCAGTAACAAGCTCTTGCTTTGTTTTCTCAATCTGATAGACCTTGTGAAGGCAAATGAAAGAGAAAAGGCAGAAGATAACCACAGAAGCCAATTCCGGAGGAAAGGAGGACAGGAGGTGTTTCGGTAGGAAGACACGCTGCCTGGAGATGGTCAGTAGAGCCCTCAGGCATGTATTTGGACTGCCTATGTTAACCTAGAGTCAAAGCAGTAATTGACTTACACGAAAGCCCACAAATAAGTAAGTTTCGGCTAACCTAGTTTGGCTGTTTGGCTTGTTAATAGTGAGAGGTCTGTGCAAAGAGTCAGGCCTAGGTCTGTTTCCAACTTAGCCACAGAGTTTAAGTTTTTCAATTTTTCTGTGTCTTGGGAACCTCATCTGTATAACAAGGGATTAAAAACCCCTCCAGTTTTCCTTATTATTCTCCTGAATCCTGGCTAGGCACTACAAATATATGCTACTGATGAAAGGTGAAAATGTTTGGCTTAGCTCCGCAGAGGGCTCACCAAAAACCTTGTTTCATTCCTAGGGAAAGTAACTGACAACCTATTCTCCTAGCATCATCTTAGAGTATGACACAGGAAGCCTTTTGCATATTTCTCTTGTAGATGTGAATTAAGGGGAACCCCAAACCGAATACCTGCTAGGTTGTATTTTATAATAGCTTGTAGGTTATTTGCTTTTAAAAAAGTTTGTTTTACATTATACCTGTATACTCAGCTCTAAATATGAGCAGATATATTAAAAAACACAGTCATCTGATGTGCATTTATTTTTCAAAAATGGATGTTGAATCTCAACCCAAATCGAAAGAGAAAATTA
This sequence comes from Arctocebus calabarensis, assembly GCA_963573935.1. Taxonomy (NCBI): domain Eukaryota; kingdom Metazoa; phylum Chordata; class Mammalia; order Primates; family Lorisidae; genus Arctocebus; species Arctocebus calabarensis. The sequence goes on from CAUYON010055865.1 coordinate 33,248, forward strand.
TTTGTTTATCCCAAGTTTACTATGGGGCAGATTTTTACATGATCCAAATCTTCAAATATTTGCTTGACTCAAAGAGACCTTTCTCAATTATTTGTCATTCTTGTTCAGATTTAGACACATGTATAAAAACAGACTCATTCTGAGTCAGGCCAAGCTTTTTAACTCACCAAAAGTGTTCTTTGCAGACCTAAGGATTGTGGTGCAGGACGGGTTGGATAATCCTCTTATGATGATGAGTAAATATAGTTTTCTTTTTATTCCCCCTCTGCTGTGGAGTGCAGTGATTGTCAGCACTGGAGTCTGAGCAAGAAAACCGAGAGGCGTTTTCCTTGAATTTAAGCATGTTTATATGCCCTTCTTAAAAAAAACAAATCTCTCAGGTTTCTACTTCTAAAGCTTTCACTGGTCTTACTGTTTGTTTCCCTCTGAGGTTATATCCCTGGAGTCTGCAATCACTGATCATATCTCCAAGTACTAAAATGTCAGTAAGAATTTAGATTTTAGCATCGCGTGCAGGGGTAAATATAGAACCAGAAGAACTCGTGTGGAACTCAGACCTTATTCAGATAATAAAAACCACCTAATAAATGTTATTAGCATTTGGGTTTCAAAGCAGAAAGCTTTTTAAGTGCTGGCTTTCAAGTTCACCCTCATGGCAGTACTTTGTTAGAACTTGGCTTCTTTGCCGAATATGACTGTTTAGATGTCCAGAAATATAGGATGAGACGTCACAAACATGGAAACTTTAAGATCACTCAGTTCACAGAAGTATTTTTTTTTTTTACCTCTCATGACCTTTATTACCCTCAAGATTTTAGAATATGGCTCACTCATGCCTAAACCTAACACAAGTTTTAGAGGAACTTCCGCAACTTTCTCTCAGTGCTGAATTAAAGCATTTTTTTCTTTTATCATCATTTCCTCTCTCTTCTAGTAGTTTTAAAATGTGCATTTCTACTCCATACCAATAATTTGCTCCTTGCAAATGTTTATTGCCCTTGCTGCTTATTCTTTTCCTGGACTCCTGTCTTCCTTTTTCTGTGCATGCCTCAAGTTTCTTTCAAAAACTACTCCTTTGCTTTCCAAGCATGTTTCATTGGTTGTGGGTCCTGACTAGCGTGGGCTTTTTCCAGCCAGGTTTTCCCTGCACTTTTCTTGTGGGGCTGGTCTGCCTCAGCTGCCCACAATGGGCTCATGCCTTCTCCTCTGGGGCTGCCCCACCTTCTTCCCGCCACTCCAGAACCACATCTCTCATCGTCCAGTTAACCACAGGCCTGGAACTTGTCAAGGAGCTTCCCCAGCTCCTAATCCTCTCCCCCCTTCAGCAGTGGTGATGGGAGCCAGCTCACATCTTTCAGGGTTGGGGTGAGCAGCAAAAGCCTTTGGTTTTGCTACTGGAAGATCACCGCTTCTTGTGGTGGAGACATCGTGCTCTTCAGAGAGCCGGGAGTAGGACTGTCACTCTCAGCCAGGTTCAGAGGTTTTTTTTTTTTTTTATTGTCCCTGTCAGTTAGCAGCCCAAGGTTACTGCCAGCTCTCTGTCAGGGCTTTGATTTTTGTCAGCTATGGCCAGGTCCTTTTAGTTATCTGCTATCTTTTCAGCTTTGTTCAGGCTCAGCTCTACTTGTCTACTAATTAGCTCTTTGGAGATTTCCCTTTTAAAACTCACTATCACAGAGGACAGGAACCGTTCAAAAGTTTTGTGCTTCATAGAAATTCCATATTCATCCATACTCTGTACAGCCATATTTTTAAAATTAAAAGTGGCAGGTCAGGCCAATTTAAGGTATAGAAGGAGCATCGTCTGTAAAGAGAGACCTTCAGGTTCTTGATCAGGTATGGAGATGAGTGACAGGGAAGGAAAAGGTTTACATCGAAAAACACTGAGGGCTACAAATTAAAAAGAAACGATCACTCTGTATAACATATTCACATTTTCTTTATCTTCTGGTGTGCAAATATTGTGCTAGCTGAATATAAAAGTAGCACAACTTTTGGGTACAAAAAAAAAAAAAAAAAAAAACCACACTGTAATAACATCAAGAGTGGTCTCACATCAAGGAGGGCCCTGAGGATGTCTTTGTTGTCAACTTCAGAAGAAAAGAGAGGAACAGAAGAGGAAACTGGCAGAAGGAATAGATGCCAAAGAGAACTCAAAGGATTAGGTCCGGGTGAGGTGATCGGTATTCGAAAACAGTCTGCCTTCTGGCTCTGATCTGAGGGAATAGGCTGGCAGCCAAGCCAGAGGGCATAGCAGCACAAACACACCTTCAGCACAGTGCTTGAGGGCTGCCTCGTGCCTTAGAAATTGTGCTGGCAATTAGAAATAAAGCTATGTAAGAGCAATAGGCAAAATACGCTATTTATGGATAAAACTGCTTTTTACATAATTCCCCTCCTGGTTGTCCCCTCTGCACAAACATACCTTTTCTTTCTTTCTTTTTCTCATAAGCCCCTTTCCTTTTTTATGCTCTTAAGTACATTTTTCTTCTGCTAACTTAGTGCTGTTGTAAGTTGCGCTTACATTGCATTTATACACTGTTAATGCCTGCAAGATGAAAGTAAAAACCTTTGAATATATTAATGTTATAACACAGATGTCTTACTTTTTACTCTTTTTTTTTTTAAGCAAGTTGATGTGGCTAATAATGATGCAGATTGTGCTGGATGGATGTGCAGATGAAACAGGGGAATACAGATTAAATAAAAATTTCTTCAAAGCTTACGTTTGCTTCATAATTTAACTTCTGGGCTTGTCTCAGTGGTAGTAGATGCGACCAGCCATCATAACATTGTTCTGAAACATCTTGGCATCACAGAGAAACAATCACCCAAACGGTACTGCTGTGCTTCTTCGAAGCCCAAGGAAAATAATCGTGGGAAAATAAAGACCGCCTGGGGCTCCGCACAGAGAGGCTTGACCCAAATGCAAAAAGTGGGGGAGCTGTGAGAAATCAGGGTTGAAGTTTTGTAACCCTCTTCTTCCAAACACTGAACATGGTGTACGCCAGAAGTAGTTCCATACTCACTCTGGAAACACCCATAGAATGACTCTATTATGGAGTTCTGTTCAACAATGCATGGAGGGGCAGGCACAATCCATCTCTCTTTCATGTATTCATTCAGTTGAGAAGCATTTATTAGCATGCTGTTCCATGCCAGAGATTTCCTAGGTCCCCAGGATATGAGTATAAGTGAGACCCAAACCCTTTCTTCAAGGGACTCCATCTAATGGAGAGGACATCTGTAAGCAGAAAACCTGTGTGGTCATTGATTTTGGAGGAATGAAGAAGTGCTGTGGATCTGCTGGGAGTGAATAGCACTGTCTTTCAGGTCAAAAGTGTCAAGACTGTGCCTGGGGCCTGCATTGTTAATGCGTGGGTAGAAGTTCCCCACTGGACAAAGATGGCGGAGAGGCTTGAAGTCATGGATGAGCAGCCCTGGGGAGTGACGAGATGTCAGTGTGGCCAGGTCTTAGGCTATGTGTGTTTGTGTGGGGAGGAAGAGGGGTGTACAGAGTGGGAGGTGAAGGGACAGAGGAAGTGGATCTGGAGCAGACGCTACAGGGCTTCACAGGCCAATCTCAGATCTTTAGGATTTACAGACAACAGGCAGCCAATCAGAAGCTTCCAGAGAAGAGGAAGGATGACAATCCTATGTCCTTTCTACAGTAACTCTGACGCCATATGAAAGGGACATTAGGCTCTCTGGGAAAAATGGATACAATTTAGGACATGGTGCTGCAAACCATTGAGGACATGTACAGCAATCCAGACTGGATGACAGTGATCAGCTCAAGATAAGAGGCTGGACACAGGAGATACCACTGAGGGACTTAGATTAGCAGCATCGAGGCCACCTCATTTCCCTCCCTGTTCAGTACTCTCTAAACTGGGGTGAGCAGTTCCATGGTAACAGGCTGAGGTCCCGGGCTTCTTTTTGAGTAAAAGGGACTCAGCTCATAGCATCTAATAAGACACATAAAAGAAAGATCATTCTTCTCCTCTCTTACCCCGGGAGCCTTGTGAAGACAGTCAGTGTGTGTGACCATTCCCCTGTCCTGTGTCACCTCTCCGGCACCTAAATAGAGTGGCTAGCTCAACACACACTCCATAACATCTGAATGAGGGAACAAATGAGTCAAGCAGGATGAGTTGCAAAAACTGGAATGAAAACCTCCCCACAGATGAGAAAAGTAGCATATCTGTTTAAAATAATTGTTAATATAAAATTTAAGAAATCAACAAAATTGTTGCTAGAGTATAAAGACTGCTTGATAGAGAGTGGAAGTGACCCGTTAACTGTAAGCAGTGGCAAGCTGCCCTCTTGTGCTATTTGGAAAGCAGCGTCCACTCCTGCGTAGTCATAAACCAAGTGTATGTTATGAAGGTCGTGGTCTAGGATGCTGGGAGCCTGCCCCCCCACACACACACACAGCGTGAATCAGCAGATCTGCCTCAGGGACGGACCCTCCAGGCCTCATGCTCCTTGGAGGTGGCGAGCTCTTGAGTCAAACGTGCCAACAGGGACAATTCACAGACTGAGCCCTGCCCCAGGACGCCCTGTGACGCCCTGTGACTGATGCCTAGGATGGGCGTACAACTTGAGGGGGGCTTTTCTTAAGCACACATAGGAGCTGGGTGGGAGAAGGGGGCCCCCGGACTAATGATTTAAACACTAGAATGAATGGAAAAGAGTATTTCCAAGACAACACCACAAATTCACCACTTCCCCCTGCTCTGCACAGTGTCTGTTCATTTTTTTTTTTTTTTTTTTTTTTACTATCTTCTTATTTCTGTGTTGTTTAGGCGTCATCTCAGCCTTACTGTTTGGACCTTCTCCTGCACTCAACTTGGCTGGTACAGACACAGGGGTCTAAAAGAACAAGCACACGCTGCCTTGAAACAGGACTGATGCAGCCATCTGCTAGGGCTGGGAGCGTCTCGGCAAGATTGCTCTTCAGGCTCATCCGGCCAACTGGTGGGCTGCAGGACCCTAATAATCACTTGAGCATCGTCCTCTGGATGAAACAGGAGACATTACTTATGGATGAAATGAGGTCGGAGGAGGTCAGAGAAGACAAGAGCTGAGCTGGCCATGACAGCTGTCCAAGTTGCCCATGAGATGCAACATCACAGCCTCAGAGCGGGGCGTGCACCTTTCCCCAGAGCGGGGGCTTCAGTCCCCTCAGAACCACTGCAGCTTCACTGTGTTTCAACCCGGGGGCAAGTCTTCTGGGGAAAGCAACTGCTCTAGAGGAAAATGAAGGGAGAAGAAGCTCACGTTGCTTTTGGAATAATGAAAGCATTAACCTCATGGTAGTGCTCTTGAGAGCTTCACTGCCAGGCTGGGGGCTCCATGAAAGCAGCTATGAGCATTGTGGCCTGTCCTGAAGCGTCTGTCTGAAAGAAAGCACAGACAGACAGTGTGGTGAAGGCGAAATACTGTATATTTAATATATAGCCTGGTGGAGAGAGTCAGGCAGGAAGATTGTTAAGAGTAGCTCTCACAGAAGACAAAGAATTTTAAGTATACTTCTTCGGTTGTATAGCTAAATACAACGGTCTAATACAGTGAATGATCGTTCACCATCACCTGCTTAATTTCCTAGAGTAGAAAAACGAAGTTAGAGGTTCACCTGGAGCATTACATTAGGATTTACTCTGTGTTGATAATCATGAAAGCATAAATGAAATCTTAAAACAAAATCGTCTCAGCCTTTTATAAATTGCCCTTTACTTAGGTCCAGAAACAGGAATAAAGGGAATAGATTTAGATACTTAAATTTGTCATTCACAGAATTTCTATTTTCCTGAGCAAGAAAATAGCATATTGCATAGAGAATTGGTTACCCCATTAAATGTCGCACAACCCTCCCTTTAATTTTAACTTAAATACTGATGACTAAAGCCGCCGCTTAGGAAAAAATACAACTATAACACACATATTTTGTGAAAAAATAGTAATTACTGTTAACCTTAAGGAGCTAAAGTTTTAAAAGAGCAGAGCCTCTATTTCCAAGTGTAATAAATCAGTCCAATTTAAAGTAAACGTAAAAACATGTCTAGAGCTTTTTGCTGCAAACAGGATGAGATCAAGAGTTTTTCCTTCTAGAGAAGAAAAAATACATTTCTAAAATGCAAGCATTTCCAGTATATTGCTCAATTCCAAATGCAGCTTCCTCCTATTGCTCTTTAATAGTATTCTTTTCACAGATGAAAGTTTCACTTTGAAAGAAAGTACAAGCATATGCAGATAGAGAGAGAGTGATGGCTAGGAGGGATAGCAATAGTTTATGTGGTCTGGGAATTCTCTTCCATGTCACCGTCTTCCCCCTCTGTGAGTGTAGCAGAATAATTGGCCAACATAATTAAATATGAATCCGTGTAACTTCAGACTCTGAACGTCTGATCAGTCCTTTGATAGGCTAAAAGAGTGCTTCACCAGCCGTGTACTCCGAAAGCAAAGGGGAAAAAGCTATACTTTCTTTGATTTGTGAAAAAAATGCCTCTTCTGTAAATAAGGAGCACATACTGACACTTAACTTAGGAAGTCATCTGAAACCTTAGGATGTACTTCTCAAAATGCAGTGGGGACACGATACTACATTGTCGCCCTTCTGCCCCGAGTTTCCCCACCAGCATTCATATGTTCTTAAAGGAAGATGTTTTCAGCTTATTTGAGAGATAGCAGAACCACAGAACTGAGAGGAAACGAATAAGTAGAAAAACCATAATGTAACAGTGATCGGCAGTTAGAAAACCAGTCAGGAATATTTACTGAAGTCCAGTGGTAGGCAGAGCCCTTTGCCAGTATGGTGAAAAGGTATAAACAAAATGAAAAAGAAGCTTTCTTCTCTCAAGAGGCCTGTGGGCAAAAGGAATATACATATACACACACACACATATATAAACAAATGTATATGGATGTACAAACAGCACATAAATATCAAAAAATCAAATGCAAAATCAATTATAACCAAACAGATACAAATTCACGTAGAAGCTCCTCGCTGCCGAGGGAGCTGTGTTTGAAATGGTCTCAAAACTTCAGCTGCCCAGCACTCAGACACGGCTACGTGACAGTATTGTCCACAACATAAACTCATTCATCTTCTGTCAAAGTATTTCATGACTCTGAGATAGGACAGGAGTTACACAGTTTGATCATACGATAATAAAAAAAGGTTTAATAAAATTAATCTTGTAATCGATTAACTCACCCTCTGTAGATTGTTTTAACCAGAGTACGGTTTTAATTTTAGCTTAAAAAAAAAAAAAAAAAAAGAACTTGTTATATTTGAATTACGTACCTGAAAGATTTCATTTAGGTCAGTTGGAGGAAAATGTGACATATTGCCCGGCTAACTTAGGGTCTTTTAAATTAGAGGGCAAGGAATGAGAAAGCATTTTAACAGATTTTTTTTTCCTCTTTCTTTAAGAATCATTAACTGAGACAATCTTCTTAATTTTACTATCACTTTAATATTTGACATTTTAGTCTGATAGAGAAAAGAGAAAGTATCTGCTTTCACAGCAGATACTTTTTCTCAGAGAAAATTCTATTTGCAAACAAAATTTATGAACAGTCAAAAGGAGAACAGAAATACTGGCTGCTATTTTTTGATAACAATTTAATCCACAACCCAGTGATGACAGCATCATAAACAACTTTGATTACAGGGAGGAACGTGGATACAGTAAGGATTTACTGATCACTTATTTTGGTTTTTAAAAGCCAGGAGACAAGCTAATTTTTAATCGGACTCAACTTGTCTAAACAACTATACTTATAATTAAAGAAGTGAATGTTCAGACAAGTTGACCACGATTTTGATATGTATGGGCTATCAATTATTTTGAGAAGCAATGTGGTATGATTTACGTGATCAAAACATGATTTTAAATCCATCTCTGCTACACATAACCTGGCTGTTTAGAATCTTCCTTAACATTTTGATATGTAATCTATGAAAATATTATAAGAAATAATATGCATCTAGAAGAGTCAAAAACCCAAAGACCTGCAGATCCCTGGTAAAGCTGGCACACACAAATTCTCTATTTATTTAAGTTCTGTTAATCAGCAATCCAGTTAATTATAAGTTTGATAATAAGCTTAATAATAATAATTGGCATTTAAAATTATAAATCTGGAAATTCTGAAGTACTTTCTGAACCATTAGTTTTGGAGATAGTCTATATGTATTTTATTTGTTTTCATATATATTTTACTTACATCAAACTGCTTTTCAAAATAAGTAGGGAGTCTGAGAGCCATGTCATAAAACAAGACAAACAAACCCACACAAAGATACAAAAAACTCTTTAAAAGAAAAATAAGTTACCTAGTGCAGTAGAGATAATGGTTTAGATTAAAATGATTTTTTTTTATCATGGAAATTGCAGAGAAACACAACAGATGCTCTTAGAATGAGGTGGAGCCGGAAGATCCCCAGCCACGAAGTCAGAGACTCCAGTTCCAGCCATTTGTGAGTCTCAGTTTCACTGTCTGTTCAAGGTGGGTGCTATTTATAGCTTCAAGTGCTGGCTTTCTAATTAAGCAGGTTAGAAAGAAATCTTTCTCTGGCTCGTATCTATACCTTCTGTAGGTAGAGCAGAGGATGAAGATCTTAAAACCCAGCAGAACAGACCTGACAAACTCACGGGGGCATTGCTCAGGAGGGGTCTTTCGATAAGTTGAAGAACAATTCTGAAATTGGGGTACTAAAAGCCAATTCCTAAATCACACTCTCTTCCTCATTCCATCCACTCCCAAAGCAACATTCATTGTAAAATAATGCATAAGAGACGCATTTTGCTTTAATTAACTTTAAACATGTTAATGTGCTAATTTCTACAAGTCAAAAGGTATTTGCACCCCTGCTTACAAATCCCCACATGTGATAAATTGTCCATGTTTGACTAGACATTTCTGTTACATAATCTGTTCTATATGTGTGTTTGTGTGTATCATATATATATAGATACATATATATTCTATAGAATATATATAACAGAAACATTATATAACCTATTTCAAAACATGTCACTTTTCTTTAGAACCTACTTTAATTATCTTCCAAAGATGTTACAAAGGAGTGGGCCAGGAGAAGAAGGGAACCTTAGTCATGTTTACAAAACGAGTAAACAGAGCGGTTTGTAGAGTCCCTCCTATTAGACAGGTGTCTGTGTCAGGTGCAGTAAGAATTACTCCACGTCGAGTCGAGGCCAGAGATCTGTGGTGCAGCAGCTTGAAATGTTGGGGGAAGCTGGGTTCCCACTGAGAATGTTGCACCTTTAATTTCATAAGGGTGAATAGGAACCAGTGAAAACTATAATTAGAAATTATTCAAGATATGAAGAAAAAAAGCAACTTCTGTGTCATAAAAGCAACGTGGGTTCTACCTGGTCCCTTTTGGGCTAAGTAAGTTGTTTGATCAGCTTCTTTCAGTCTCTGTGGATGTCCTTATATCAGTCTAATTGAAGGACTCCTGTTCTCTTTTTATTTTTGCTCTATGAAAAATGTATCGGCGATGTCTTATAATGAACTTTGATATGGTGAAATGATAATAATGTCCTAATTATATATAAAAATGTAATTACACTTGCTTCTATTATAGAAAAACTCCCTTTATAATGAAGTGTTATGTTGGAAAAGGATTTTCATTATAGGCGGACTCCTTTACTTGTTAATTTGAGCTCTGATTCATCACTTTAATATTAAAAAAGTTCTTTGTAAGTTACTTTTGATGTGTCTCATTTATGGTTCATTTCACTTCCTGGGCACCACAAGGAGCCCAAATCCAAACTTCTTTGAAAGACACTTAAAAATACATCTTTCAAAAGGAGTCCTTTTTTCTAAGTGGTGAAACACCAATAGTCGAGAAAAATATCTGTGACCTTCTGATTTACTTGAGCTGTGAAAACTTCCGTTTTGAAGTCTGAAAGAAAAATATACATATATTTGGCTTCTCAGTTGTTTAAAAATGTTAGTCCATAAGATGGTAATAGGCAGACTATTTAAAAATAGGTTTTAGGTAATAATTATACAGGTGACTTTGTGACATTCAAATGGTAGGACTCCTTTTCTATCCATTTTGGGATTACTTGGATCATCAATTTCACCAAATCAAGAGCAAAACTGAGAAAACAAAACACTGTCTTCTTTTCTATTTATTACACATCTACTCAGAGCCTTGGTAGAAAAAATTATTAGGCCCATTGATTAAAATTAGTTTTGAGGTGTTTAGTTACTCGGCTGGATCTACCACCATCACAGAGAATGAATATTTCATCATTAACACAAGGAAAAAAAGAGATTGTCAGAATCAACCAAAAAAAAATTCAAAAGTGTTATAAGAAAACTGCAAAAATTAACCTAAAACTACCACTGAGTATTATATTTCTGTTAAGGTTTCAACTTTCAGATTTTAAGTAAGGTTAATTTTTTTTTAATTGATTTTCAAAATGTGGTGGATCTTTAGAAGTGAGATTATGACTTAAATAGATCAGATTTTGGTAACATCAGAATAAATTAACACATTTATTTTTTTCCCTACAATTTGTACATAGATTAGGAATCTGGAAAATGCTGGAGTATTCCAACTTCTTCTTCAATCTCTTCCTGAATATCACAACTCTAGAAATTCTCTAAAACTTCAGTTAAGGTACTTTAAAATGGTGTTAGACTGGGTTACCGTTCTCCATTGCCAAGACTCCATTACATCCAGTCTTTCAGTGAATCGTCTTGCTTCTGCATAGCTCACAATGAACATTTGGAGACAGGCCATGTTATGTCCGTTATTTCACCTCCAAGAATCACAATCAGCAGCGTCCTTTCCAATTCACCCACACAAGTTTCAACTGTTTGGATTATTGGTGTTGCCGGGAGAGATTCATTTGTTTCTGTGCTTGATTTTACGTTGCTTGATTTTTGTGTGTGTGTCTCAGAACTTCTGTAATGGCCCACGTACTTCTCACACACGTCTCTCAACCCGCTGCCACCCCTGGTCTAAACCACCATTGCCTCTCAGTGGGAATTGTTGCAATGGCCTCATCTCTTTCCTTTCTCTCCAATCTGTCATCTGTGAATCAGTCAGTGGGGGTCTGGTAAATCATAAACCAAACCATGCCAGGTCCCTACATAAATCCTTTCCATGGTTTCTCTTGTCCTCAGAATAAAATCTAAGCTCCTCACATGATATAAAAGGCTGAAGACGATCTGATTCCTCTAATAACACCCCCCAATACACACGCGGACACACACACACACTTCATCTCCTGCCACAACTCCTCTCAGACACACCGTCAGTCCCTAAGACACATAGACACATCATGCTCTGCTCTTTCTGCTTGAAATGTGCCTTCCCCAACTGTCACATGGCTGGATCCTTTCAGGTCACCAGTCTCAATGTCACCTGAAATACCTGGCAGCCTCTCAGGCAGGGCCAGACTTGGTAGTTTTCTCTCGTAGCACCCTGCTTGCCCTCTCATCCTACCTCCCCAGTGGTCACTCAGGCATGTGTTGCATTTCTGTCCCTTTATAAGATTTGGCTTTGAAAAACAAGAGTCAAGCTAAGAGAAAGGAGTATGTCCCAAACCACACCCCTTTCTGCATCTCTGCCTCTAAGAATCTAACCTTCCCTGTTCTCCCAAATTTACCAGGTGTGTCCACATCATCAGGCTTCCCTACATTTGACAAAATGTCAAATTATTTCTTGTCTTTCAGGATCCGCCTCAAATACCCCTCTTCTCAGAAACCATCTCTGATTCCATAGAATTAATTTCTCCTCAGGTTTCAGTATAATTTTATTTATAGTATTAACCCATCTTGGTTTGTACCAAGGTTAGCTGTGTTCAGGTATGTTACCTTCACATTTACACTTCTCCTTGTTTTGGGATATTTTTCTTAGTATGGGTTTTTAAAGTTGTAAACAATATTTAATTAATGACCCCATCTTCCCCTCCTTTCAGCAATTAAATTGTATAACTTAATTTTTAAAACAGACTTACTAAACAAAGCTGGGAAATAAGTCCATGGGGGGTTTTAGGGGTGTTTTTTGCATGGTTTTTAACCAGGGCTGGGTTTGAACCCGCCTCCTCCAGCACATGGGGCCAGCCCCCTACTCTTTTGAGCCACAGGCACTGCCCAGTCCAAAGTTTTTAATATCTGAATTTTCATAAAAATCTCTAAAGCCATTGCTATTTATTAGACTTTAACAATAAGCCGGTTAATTATAAAGTGATTCAAATGTCTGTTGGACAACAAGTAGCAGCTTGAGAATAATTACATTTCCTCCATCCCACTTTTAGTTTTGTTTAACTGAAAACAGGTACCCAGAGCTTGTCAACAACCACAGCTAATGTGAATGAGATGATAAGATCTAAACAAAATGATGTCTCAGATACCCCGGTATGGATTAACTAGTCTCAAAAGGGAATATGGTGCATAGTATTAACAGAAAGACATAGCCGAGAAAATCATTGATATTTCAAAAAAAATTTTACAGAACTAATTTTTGGAATGATTTTGGTAACAGACGAGTCTGATTACATGACCTACTTTAATTCCTGCTCCAAAGGATAGTCGAACACGTCATGATATTTTAAACTATAAAAAAAAAAGTGGAAATTTAGAATTGACAAAGTCCCTGTTGGCTTTGGGGGGCATTTTGAAGTTTTCATTCCTCTACTGGCATGATCTTTCAAGTTGTCTCATTTTTAATGTTAAAAGGGATGAATGAATGTGTATGTGAATCATCTCTGAAAATATTTTTCAAAGGATATTAGTATTGAAGAATCCTTCTCAAAATACCTCTCTTAAAAAAATCTTAGCAATCTCCTACCAGTAAACATATCACTTTCATTCTCTTTCTTTTTCATTCATTTATTTATTTTTTTACTTTCATTCTCTTTCAAAAACTAGCATTTGAATCCAAAAGGTAGACTCTAATGATACCGGCTGTAGTGCTTCTGAAAGAATAATGTTCAGCTGCGTATACCAGAAAATCCAAACTGAGCTGGGGCTGGAATAAGATAGAGCTTCACTTTTTTCTCATGTGAAAAAGTTGGGGAATGGGAACTCACAGGCTAACATGGGCCGTCCACCAGTTGAGAGGAACTCTTTCCCTGCTAGACAGAACTTTGTGCTCTTCTGTTCTTAGTCATGGCTTCTTTCCTCCCGGCTGACACATGGCCCAAGATGACTGCTGGAGCTCCAGCCCAAAACCACATTCCAGGCTAGAAAAAGAGGCAGAGGAGAAAGGGCCAAAGGACATGTCTTCTAACTGAGTCAGTCCCTTTAATGAGATTTCTCAGGAATCCTGCCTAGTGTCTCAGTCCCTTTCACTTATATTTCTCATTAACCACCCTTACCTGCAAAGATAAGGCAAGACATGTGGTCTTTTATTTAAGTACGTTACTGTTGGAATAAAATCAGGACTTTGTTAGTAAGGAATGAGAGAAGAATGGCTACAGGGAAGGACTAACATTTCCAACCTCATCTCAAGTCCTCCCCTGCAATTAAAATATCATTTGCCCACCTTGTCGCTTTGGGTGAAGGATTAAACCTCAGATCCTCTCTTCCAATTAGGATCTTTGCGAGTCACGAGAATTGGGCTTTTTAGGTGGCAACCTAAGGAGCAATCAAAGTTGCTGAAATCATTCTGCAGAACCCAAGAGTTTATCAGAGATCTTCAAGGGAAAAGCCCCATTGAGTACATGGTCTTCTTCACTCGAGTCTGACGGGAGACTAACTGGACTGCCCGTGCCTCTTTTACGGTTGTTGTGATGCTTTTAATACACGTGTTGGAAGTTTATGAAGAATGCTGATTCTGAAGCTTTTTTCTAACTCAATATTTTGCTTAGCATTCTCATGACATAAATGGAACAATGGAAGAAAGAGAAGGTAACAGGGGGAAGGGGACGAAATAAAGAGAAAAGAAGGGGAGGAGAAGAAATAAAGAGAAAAGAAGAGGGATAAAATAGAGACGAGGTCCCTTTGTTGTGGAGGAGAACTTTTCATTGAGGCAGTTGGAGTCTTAGAATTTGAGAATTGCTGGAAGACATTTTAAGCATCCAGTTCTTCAAGCAGCTCATTAGGGTGATGAAAAGCCAGTGATGAAGGGGCAGTGCCATGTTTGAAGAGCCAGGGGTTCCTGTTACCCTGAGTTATTAAGCAGTCCGTATTCAGGGGCCGCTGCCTGCCCGCCTGTCTTCAGCAGGTGGTGCTCCTCTGCCTGTCCCTGCAAAGCAGCTGTTTGCTCCCAGCCTCCCCAGAGCCTGCAACAGCCATTTGTTTCGATTTAAGACAGACACTGTCATTATTTTGTGCAGAACTTCACAGAAATATTTCCTACTAAATGCTTGAGCCATCTGAGTAGCACCAGGCAGGCTGCTGGCTTCATTAATAATGCATCCATGCTTATCAATAGGTTTAGACAACTGATATTTAGAAGCTTCTTCAGAAAGAGTGGGGTGGGTGCTTTTTTCACACCAGTAGGCTTCATTCTGGCAGTTCCTTGATGTTGACATTACATCCAACTGTGTTCTGAAAACCAGAGGTGCTAAAACTGTATTTGGGCTATTTTGCTTTGGAGTGCTTCTTGATGGAGCTAAGTTGTGATGGTTCACCTTGCGCCCTTTCTGTCCTTCCTTCCAAGCTTACACTAAAGAAAAACAGTTTCTAATTACTTTATGTTAAACATTACAACAGATTTTTATTTTGCCAGGTTGTCCTTCACACAAAATTAGTTTGGGCAATGCTCAAATTTGTTGGCACTCTGCTCTGGTTTTGATATGTTTCAGCAGAGCACAATAGGAATGAACTCTGAGACACGTGTCTTGTGCATGGGAAGCTCACCAACTATTTTTAGATCACTTAAAGTCATAAAGCAAGGCACCTTCTAAACCTTTGGGTTTGAATAAACACCCACTGGATATACTAGTGCAAAGTTCAATCTACTAGTTTATTTGCAACCTATTTTCACCTGGCCAGCAAACCATGCCGACAGTGGTGAAAAAAGTCATGAAAGTACACACAAAAGGGCTTGTTCAATGCAGTGAGGAGTGTATCAATGTAGCAATCAAAAGAAAAAAATAAAGATGAGGGCCAGGCGCGGTGGTGGCTCACGCCTATAATCCTAGCACTCTGGGAGGCTGAGGCGGGTGGATTGCCTGAGCTCACAGATTTGAGACCAGCCTGAGCCAGAGTGAGACCCCTGTCTCTAAAAATAGCTGGGCATTATGGTGGGTGCCTATAGTCCCAGCTATTCGGGAGGCTGGGAGTTTGAGGTTGCTGTGAGCTATGATGCCACAGCACTCTACCAAGGGTGACAAAGTGAGACTGTCTCAAAAAAAAAAAAAAAAAAAAGAAAGTTTTTCTCAAGATTTCTTCTTTCAAGTTTATTTGTCATTGCTGCTTATCAAAATATATAGCTGCCTAAGCAAGATTGATAGAGCTGATGTCAAAAGTTCCATTTTTAATGGAGAAATTGTACAAAAAAATCTTAAGGATTTTCCTAGAGCCACACATATAGAAGACGATGAACAGAAAATGGCACATAATATAATGCAAATATTTACACATAGGGAATGTAAATATAGATTTCAAGTTACATCTACCAATCCATTTAAACTTCCTTGCTGTACTATATTTTTCCCTAAGAGAAATGAAAAACATAGCAGACAGAATAATGGCCATCCCAAACGCCCATGTCCTAATCCCCAGAACCTCTGATATGTTATGTTACATCCCAAGGGGAAATTAGGCTGAGGGTGTAGCTAAGGTCACTAATCAGATGACCCTGAAGTGAGAAGTTTTCCTGAATCATTCAAGTGGGCTCAGTGTAACTATAGGATCAGCAGACGGAGAATAGGAAGACAGAAGAGTCAGAACCAAAGAGATGGAGTGAGAAAGACTCCACTGGCCAATATGGGCTCTGAAGATAAAAGGGGCAGTGGGCAAGGGAATGTGGGCGGCCACTAGAAGCTGGAAAGGCAAGAAAACTGATTTTCCCCTAGAACTCTCCTAGCGCCTTGATTTTAGCCAAGTGAGATACATTTCAGTCTTCTGGCCTCCAGAACTGCAAGCTAATAAATCTGAGTTTTCTTAAACCACTAAGTTTGTGGCCACTTGTTACAGCAGCAGCTGATAAAAAGCAGTTTCTAGAAAAAAAGTCTGAACATTAAAAACACTGAAATAAAAAAGGTTAAGATGCAATTACAACCAACCTGGCCACCTAAGAAAGGGGCACACTTCTACACCACTGGCAGCATAGCATTCTTGAGAGCCATTCAGTTCAATTTATCAAAAACAATAAGAGACTTATCATATGAGATTGGACAATTAAGTTTGCAACCTCATCCTAGAAAAAGTGCTACATTCCTTGTTGCTGAATATCACTACAGTCACCAGATGGCCAAGGGGGATACTACTTCAAAGGGACCATAGTGATAATCAGCAGTGAGGTATGTGGCACTTTTTCTAGAATAAGCTCACAAACTTAATGACCGACCTCATATTTCTTCTTGTGCTTCTCAGGATACTCTTATAATGAAATAGGTGCAATATCACGCACAAACACACACATACACGCACATATTTTGAAATAGTAAACAATGAAAAAGAACCAGAATATATAAAAGTATGGGACTTATTGAAATAAATGATGGTATAGGTTCACATTATGAAGCGAACGAAAATAATGCTCTAGGGTAATAGCCAAAAATATAGATAGATCTCATGGTATATTCAATGAAAGTTCACAAAATATAATGATTCCATTTTGACACACATTTTGATTCCAGCATAGACACACATTTATGCAAATTGCCATGGAGAAATACCTTTTCTAAGATAAAAGAAAGAAGAGGGTGAGCCTCTGGCACACTGATGAAGAAGGGAATAAGGCTTTTGTTGGTTATGAATCATCTCATATATTAAAATATTGTATTTGTACACAATTATGATTTAATAAAAATAAAAAAGTGAAAAAAGAAAAAAATAGAAATATATATATATTGTGTGTGTGTGTGTGTGTGTGTGTGTGTGTGTGTAGAGAGAGAGAGAGAGAAAGAGAAAATGTGCTCCAAAAAAGTATACACAGGTTAAGGGATGTTATCTATGTATCACTTTTCAAACTGAAGGTTTTGTTATTGGTCAAGTGTAGCCATGCTACACACAGCCATTTTACCTGCAATTCATATACATTTTAGAAATGATCAGTTTTACTTCCAACAATATCACCTAAAATATATGTACCTTTTTTGGGACGCCCACACAGAGTGAGAGGGGAAAACACAGTGTTTTCAAAATTTTTATTTCATCCAAACAAAATATTGGAATCTCAACTCCCAAAGGCAATGAAATAAATTTATGTTTTATTAAGCACAACTACTCTTTTGAAAGTGGTATTTCAATGTTACTATGGTAGAATTAACTAGTAAATTCGATTTGTTTCTTAAATTTTAGACAAATTGCTTGTAAAAGATAAGATGATAATACATAATCTCTTACTGCTTTCTTCAGTGAGAACAGAACTTACAAATTTAACACAATTTAGAAATTAAAATTTTAATTCTGCTCATATGATTTCTTATAAAGTAGAATCACTTTATTCTGCCAGCTTTATCTCCTTTTTTCTGACAGGAATACAAGTCCTCCTCTGACTGGGGAAGATTCTTAGAACACATGTTCTTTGTTAATATTTGCATAGTGGAACAAATGTGAATTATCAGGTAACACAAGAGTTCCCTGTTTGTTTGGGAAAATTCCATGATAGATGATGATTTGGGGTGAGAAAGTTGAGAACCCAGAGGGATGTCCTGGTGGAGAGAGTGAAATGAATTGTTGCCTTTATAAAATTATTGCAGATTGGAGATGGAAGCAATATGGGGGAGAAAAAGAAATCAGAAAAGATTAAAAGAAAGAGAACAGGCTAACAGTATGTCACAAAGCTGAATCTGACCAAGAAATGGCTAGGGGTTGGGTACTGAAGAACTAACTGAAAGACATCTGCCTGCTTTAATACACACTCTCTCTTTGGCTGTAACCCATCAGTAAAAAACTGCTCTATCCCAAGGCTGGCATCAGTATTTGGGTCGGTAAAGGAGTCAGGGTGGTGCTCACCACGTGACAGAATAGCACAGCTAAGATAGTGATCCAGAAATTTGGTGCCACAGATGACCTGGATAATCTCAAATTTATCGCCTACTCCAAACCCATACTATAGGGACACTCAGAGTTTCCCAGGGAGGTCGAGTCTCCTTTGGAAGGTGAGATGGGGGTTTGAACCAATTTTTCTTGAAACATGAAAGCCCAGATGACCTGTGTTCAGATCTGGCTTGTGTATGGTTTTTAGGGTCTTAGAGTTCTTTGACAAGTTTCTGCAAATCTTGTGTACATTTGGACATGTCTTAAATCTATAAAACAAGAAATATTTAATAAGTGCCTAATACATCCCTAAAACATCAGCGTCATTTACTCATCAGGCACTTGTGATCTCATGGGAGGGGATAAGCCATGCATACATGAAGTCATAAGCAACTCACAACTCATCACCGATGTGTAAATAGGTACATCAGAATTTCTAAATAAATATTAGCAGAACCAAAAATTGTGTTGTGCAATTAAAATGGACAGATAAGTTAGTGTTACATTTACAATGTAGTAAACTTCATTCCTATTGCCACTACTCATTATAGCTTTATACCATTATATGGTAAAAAGCCTCTTGGCTCCCTGCCTTCAAGCTCCCATCACTAAAATCTATTCTTTTCCTTGCTACTAAATTAATCATAATAAGGCAGAGGTCTGTCTGGCACAATGCCTGGCACAGGATAGAGTCTCAGAAACACTTAGTAAATGAACAAAACCATCAGTGATTCTTGTCCGTTCTACACAAAAAAGTCAGTGTCTCATTATTTCTTATTTATCTAACATTAAATCTCATTATTGCTTATTATGCTCCTATGCTCCAGCCCTTCTCCCGCTCTTATCTCTCACTGTACCCTATTCCTTCACTTGCTATTCCTTTTTCCCCATTCCAGAAATTTGTCTTATCGGTCTTTGAAAATCTTTCTCAAGGATCAATAGCTCTTTCTCTCTGAATGCCCAAACATGAGAAAAATAATTTTTCCTCTCATCCTTCATATGAACTTACCTTCACCCTTCAGTAGTGCTAATTACTGTTTGTTGATATTAAGTAATCTGTGCCTGTAGTATCTCCCAATTGTACAGTAAAGCTCACAGTACTTTGAGGCAGACAACAAAATCCACTCCAGCTACCTTAAGCAGAATGACATTTGCTATAGGCTATAGAATTTCTGAAAGAGCCAGGAAATTAAGCTTACACCATTTACATCCAGGAACAGCCCAGTAACTATTTGGCTATACCAAGGGAATTGTTTGCATAGAATGCCATTACTACTGCCTGCTGTCATGCATGACACCTGTAACATGGAGGATAGAATCTTGACCTTAACATCTCAGATGCCTTCAGAAAGCCAAATGCTTCCACCACAACACTCAATCTCCCCCCACATGACCCCAAACCCATGCAGCTCACTTTTACTTTCAAAGGCTTATGTGGGTGCATTTATTTGATGAAACTTAGTGCCATCCTTCCAAATGCCGTCCAAGGAAACTTGGAATCCTACTTACAAGGGAATCTAAGAAATGCCATTTTGAGATGCCCATCCCATATAACACAGAAAAGCACCGTAGGAATGAGTCAAAGAGGGTGTGACTTGATCCTACCTGTTAGATCTAGCATATTTAATAGACCCAGAGCATAATTTATGTCTGTTCAGCTTTATATCTCCCCTATGCCCATGGAGTGCCTACTGATTGTGTCCAACAAATAGATGGGTAAGGGAATGTGTATCAAGTGTACAGGATACAAAATAAAGGCAAAGGAGTTAAAGGAGAACTCAAGTCACTAAAAACCTTAATGTTTCTTTTAAGAGATTTTTTTAATTGAAATTACCAACCCACTACTCTTTAAGATAAGTTACTTGCTTTACCCAAAACTAAGAAGAAGAAGCAAGTGGCAGAGAAAGAGTCTTCACCAATGAAATCCTGATGAAAATTGGTCTGGATATCTTCACAGTGCAAGGAAAATAAAAATTTATTTGGCCTCAATTTTAGAAAAGGTAAATGTTGGTGCGGAAAGTTTATCTGCCAATAATTAATTTTGATGTATAAACTAATGAGATGTGTATCTCAGAGATTAATATATCATTGTAATAATTTTTCTTATTTCTTCTACTCAAAATCTATCTACATGGCCAGGAACCGTGGCTCACGCCAGTAATCCTAGCAGTCTGGGAGGCCAAGGCAGGTGGATTACTTGAGTTCACAGGTTTGAGACCAGCCTGAACAAGAGTAAGACCCTGTCTCTACTAGAAAAAATACGAAAAAACTGAAGCAAGAGGATTTCTTGAGCACAAGAGTTGGAGGTTGGAGCTATGATGATGCCATGGCACTCTACCTAGGATGACATCTTGAGACTGTAAAAAACCCAAAACAAAACAAAAAATAATCTACATAAAAGAACTTTATCAAGTGTCAACTTAAGCTCATTCACTGGTTAAGAACACACATTTTGATAACATTCTTAACAGGTTATGTTCCAAGAAAAATCCAAGAAAATGGAATAATATTTTATGTCAATTGTCACTTAGACATAATCTATTGACTATTAAAAAGTAAATTGAGAACTAACAATGTTAAATAATATTACATAACTCACTTTACTGATCAAATCGTGAGGACTATCAGCACTAAACTCACTTTACTGATCAAATCGTGAGGACTATCAGTACTGATCAAATCGTGAGGACTATCAGACAAAGCATCGCACAAGTTTATATTGCTGGCTGTTAAGGATTGCCTCCCCAACTTCACGGCTCACCAACAAACAGAAACTGTGTCTTTTGAGTCCCTCTTCCCTTCCCTAATGAGGTGGTGACAAACTATCAGTCAAACTCCAGAATTATGAAAGAATTCAAAAACAGCATCTGGGGTCATATCTAATGAAAACAATGGTGGATAAAAAGTTCTCAGTTTAATGAACACAATCGAATATTTCAAGGAATCATATACATATATTTTCACTTAGTGAAATATGACAGTAGAAGTAAAGTAGCTGGTTTTCCAGGCTCCACTGTAATTTGCCATAGTGAAAAAAAGATCCTGGGAGAAGGAAGCTATCTTTTATCTGCTTGCATAAGCATGCTATTTTCCCAAACCACTGAAAACTCTATAATGGATTATCTCCATAATTTACCCATAACTCTGATTGAATGGACTATCAGTATAAACTAGCAAGCAGGGAGCTAATGAGATGGAACTGATTCTCAAGAAAATAGAGAACAGTAATTGTAAAGTGGCACTACACAAAACGCTTCCTTGAGGAGCCAAACAGTCCTTGGACACCTACAGTGCATCTTAGCAGGGTACTGGTGAAACTTAATAAAGGTAGAGTATCAATAACTTTATATAGTGATCAAGAAAATGCCATGAAGGCTATCTGTAACAGTACGATCAAAATATTTCTGAATGTATATGAATCGTGCCCTATGATTGCACCAATGTACATAACTATGATTCAATAAAATTATTTAAAAAAAAGAATATAACCTATTAGAAAGGACAACCAGCTTCCTCATTATGT
Source organism: Arctocebus calabarensis (assembly GCA_963573935.1). Classification (NCBI taxonomy): domain Eukaryota; kingdom Metazoa; phylum Chordata; class Mammalia; order Primates; family Lorisidae; genus Arctocebus; species Arctocebus calabarensis. Next base: position 54,924 of record CAUYON010055865.1, read on the forward strand.
GCACAAGTTTTCATATGGTGTGTCTTTGTTTTGGTTGGGTTGGGTTGGGTTGAGTTGGGTTTGGTTTTGTGAAAAGGCTAGTGTTTGGGATATGGTATGCAGGTGCTCATACACTGCAGACATTTAAAGATTGTTTTTAAAGGTCCATTTGGAATTATGGAATTGGACCATTATCAGCTTCTGTCAAGTGGAAAAACACCAAAGTCACTAGTGAGCATTGCTTTCCAATTTTCCTGATGTGTACAGAACAGCAAAGGGGGATCCGCCTTCTAAGAAAGTGGGTGAGGGCAGAAGATGGAGAGTTTCTCTGGAGAGGATCACAGTGGGGAATAGTTAAAACAAGGAATTCAGAGCTTACTGTGTCCTTGGTGCCAAATCAAGGGAAAAAAATCTTCCCACGACCACCGAAGTCCTCAATTATATGTAATTCTCCATTCAACATAATGTGCAGCGACTCCAGACTTTCCCTTTCCGTGCATCATTTTCAGTAGTGACTGTGTACCATTAAAGAAAAAGAATCCAATAACACGAAACTATTTTAATAATTTTTAAAGGAAGTTTAAATGATACACACTCGATCAGAGTCAATGAAAATGGCACTAGTGTCGAAGGGCAACAGGTTGCTAATAAATACAATAGTTTAGGAAAGTGCTATTTCTGTCATGGAAAAACTATATTCTGGGAAAAATAATACTACTGTAATTCATTTTTGAAAGCTATTGAGACTTCCTGGATGAAGAATGTAGTTATTAAAGGCAAAAGTACACAATATGTTGTAATGAAATGTTTGTGCTTCACACTTCATTAAATGTTTTGTGGGTCTCGGGGGGAAATTCTATCTCTCACACACAGAAACACTGTTTATACGTGGTACTATCAGTAGAGGGAGTGCAGAGCAATGTGGGAAGGAAGAACTTCTACAACCTTATGATCAATTTAAAACACCCCAATGAGACAAGTGAAGAAATTTGTCTAACAACGACAAAAGAGCATACGACATTTTGTTATATAGGACTTCAGTTATTCTTATATGTAATCAAATGCCTTTTTTTAACTTCATTTTAAAAGTAGCGAAAAAAATTGTATGTCTTGCTTGAAGTATAGAGTGATGACAAATACTGGATGGTTTGAATTAGTGGAATGAACTGAAAAAGGATGTGATTCCAAATTCTGCTGCCAAATATAGCCAATGACACATTTATAGACACTGAGAATGTGAAAGGTCAACAGTTTAGAATCTGCTGACTTAGTTAACTTGCAGTGTTTTGAAGGTAAAAATTAATAGTAACATTACAAAGAAATTCACAAAATCTATATAATTCTGGGGAAGTGGGAAAGTCCACTCATAAGAAATATCAAAAAAATATCATCAGTAACTTTATAATCTCATTAGGAAGAGATCTTTAAGGAAGAAGGAAAAAAGTAAAGGCAAATACAGAAAAAAAAGCTCTGAAAGTTCTTGTCTGCAGGTAGCTGTTTCTTTCCTTGTGTCTGGGGCTGTTTCCCCTCAGCAGTGCTTCCTTAAGAGGGACCTGCCTGTTGGTCTGATCTAAAAGCATTACCCATGTCTGAGGAAAACAGCACAAGGAAACGTAAAGGACTCACATTCGAAACAACATGAAATGCTAAAGACAATGGGCTTATGTTTACAAACCATCAGGTAAAAAGTATTAATCCCAAGATCCTTTTTCAAACACTATATGAAATTTTCAAGGAAGCTTCCTTTTCCTCAGGAACATTTTTTTCCCCCTCAAGAAGCATGTTAACCTTAATGCTTTTCCCTAGAGCTAGAATTTTCAATTGGCCACTTTACCATCATGACTCTAGTCAAGTTAAAAAAAAAAAAAAGTGGTGACTATCTAAGATTCTTGTACTAAGCTATATTCTTCATGGGCATGTCTAAATTGAGCCCAAATTTTCAACAAAATTTCTGACTCCTATAATAGGATACTAGTATTTTTCTTGTGATAGAAATAACTGGACTTAGCAGCATCTAGTACTTCTCGTTAATAAAAAATTATTATATACACATTACACAAACTGATTAATTTATTAAGTAGTCACAAATGGATAATGCCAAGCTGTAACAAGACTTTTGGTCACCATAATAATTTTGTCCCATTTTTCTTCATTTTCTTCATAAAATTATCACATCAAAGTAACATATTTATAATTATTTTTATCTACTATATTGAATAATTTAATGCATTATACTATATTAGGTATTATGACAAGTTTTAAAAAAACTAAAACATAGAAACCCTTCAGAGAGTTCACATACTGGGGATTTGGAATTACCAATTGCACATCAAATAACGTATTCCTAATCAAGATTTCCAAAATAATTAACTGCTACAATCATATTTATATGGACCCGTTCATAGTTCTCTTGAAATGCAGGTGAACATTAGCCCTAAGAATATTCAGAATAAAACACAAATGGCAGATGAATAACTAATTAAAACTTCAGAGGTCTAGAAAAAAGATAATAGGATGACATAAGTTTAAACAGTTTATTCTCTTTGCTTCAACTTGTATTTCAGTTCTTTGGGAAATTTCAATATTTTTGCACTTATTTAAAAGATACGGTCTTTTAAGGCCTGATTTCAGATTAACTAGATTGTTTAAATCAAGGTCAAGACTCCTCTAAGGGAATTCTTTCAAAAATAAGCTCATTATAAAAATTTCCCTCAACTTACGAGGAGCTCAGGTTGTATTCTGAGGGCATCACTTTTGTCAAGCACTAATCCGATGTAAGTCTATGATGGAGATATTTGCCCCAACTGGTGCTCTGTTGCTTAGTGGGCCTGCATGGTGCTTATTCTTTCTTACAGTGTTGTGGTTTGCTTGTGTTCCCTCCAAAATTCATGGGTGGCAACTTGCTGGCCAATGTGATATTATTAACAAGTGGGGCCTGTAATAGGTGATTAGATCATAAGGACTCCATCCCTCATAAATAAGATGAGGTACGTTCTAAAAAGGCCCGATGGAGGGAGTTTGTCCCACTTGCCCTTCCACTTTCCACCAGGTGAGGAACAGAATTCTTCTCCCCCAGAGAATGCAGCATTCATAGTACCATCTTGGAAACAAAGACCCAGCCCTCACCAGACAACAAACCTATTAGTGCTTTGGTTTTGGACTTCCCAGCTTCCAGAACTATATGGAAATAAATTTGTGTTCTTTAGGAGCTGGTCTATGGTATTCTATAATAGCAGTGCAAAATAAACTATGAAATTTCCTCTGACCATAGCACACCATATTGTCCAAAGACAGGTCAATCAAAGACCTTCACATCCCCACCTGTCCCCTGTGCTGGTTGCACTGACTTGTTTGGGGGTAGACAAATGATCTTATCAGTAAAAAAAAGTGCTTCACATGGGAGGCATTATTCTAAAAAGACCAAGAAAAAGAGAATCTCTTTCTGGGGCAACTAAATGGGAAAAAGATAAGCCAAGAATTGCATGAGGCCATTTATTTCTAATAAAGGAGCATTCTAAGTAGAAAGGAGCCTATAAACACATAAAAAATCACAATCAAGAGATTGTTAAAAATTAAATCTAATATCTGATGACATTTTCTGGGTCCCTGGATCAGATCATATCTGAGCATCAGTCTTAGGCACCAATGAATTTTCACCCTACAAAAGAGACTTTGAGTCAAATCTTGATTATTAAAAACCAAAATCTCAGCCAGTATAGCATCTTTCCCTGTTCAAGAGGGTTGAGAGAAGAGACAAATAGTCTGTGTCCACCAGAGGAACTAAGAGAGACAAAGAAGGACATGCGATGTGAAGTGATTCAGAAATCTGAGTTGTTTCTTTCAGAAGTTTCAGAAGTTTTTTTTCTTTTTTTTTAATAGAACTAAATAACATGAAGGTCTTGTTAATCTCTTGTTAATCAATTTACCCAACTTTATTCCTCATTAAGTGAAATATATTGTATTCCTCATTAAGTGAAATATATTGTAGCATGTTGTATCTGCTCCTGACTGCAGAACTGTCCTTCTTCCCAAATGTCCCTTCCAGCTGCAAGTTCTTCTTCCTTTGGCAGTAGCCACCATGAATTTTATGGTCATAGGCTTTGTGTGAGCAGTAAACCCTTTGCAGCATGCATGGAAAGAGAAATATTTTGTTTTAGTATTGCTGGAATTCTACTGCATCTGCTTTCAGGGCTGTGTGTGTCCTGGTGAATTCTTCACTCTTTTCATCTGTTTCCTTTTAAAGCTGTTTTAAGGTTCATTGCTTCTTGACCTACTCAGCCTTGCTGTTCTTCCAGGCCAGTCTAATTCCCCAGTTGGGGCTGCAAGACTCTATTACTGTTATGCTGTCAACAACCTTTTTTTTCCTTTCACCAACTTTTGGCTACTCCCTGATCACATTCAGGGTGCAAAAATGCTAGGAGTGAACAGTTAACCAATCCACAGCCCCCACCCGCAGCACACATGACAGAACCTATTTGAAATCCTTTTACAGGAGGTACTGCTTAATGCGGATAAACTTTGCGGCTTCAGTACACCCTCTGGAAGAAACCCAAATAGCAACACAAGGAGAGGGTCAAGGATTAACTGATGCTAATAGAAATGTTGCCAGTGTCCAGATGAAAACAGTGCATCCCAGCTGCCTGCGTATTACAACATGAAAGGTATGCTTCCCCGGGAAGGAAAGCCCCCTTTTCATTTGTGATGTAGCCTAAAAGTTCACATCATGTCTGCTAGCTGCATTGACTGTGGTAGGAACTACACACCACAAGGAGAGTTTATAATGGCAATATGGACCACAGAGATGATGCTTTTTCCATATCTAACCCAGCCAGCTCAGTGCAGTGTCTCATGGCTCTTCATCTTTTCCCACATTATATTAGGCGGGTCCTTTCAGCAAGGGTTTTTAATGCACTATAAACCTATTTGGTGGCAAGCTTTTAAAGCTTTTAATAAAAAGGACGTGATGGAAACGTTATCAATGAGAAAGGTTTGCCTTAGTGATTCCTTAACCTGTTTATTATTATCTCTTGCTGCCCAGACATGATGGCTCAGCAGTTCTGCATATTAAGCCGAAAAAACCCTGAGACTTTTTGGAGCCAAATGTTTCTCATCCCTGAAGGGTAATGCAGCTGGCTAGCCTTCCATAATGGTTGTGGTTTATTCTGTTTCCTATAAAGAACCTACTGGAAGGAATTTTATGGTCATAGGCTTTGTGTGAGCATTAAGCCCTTTGCAGCATGCGTGGAAAGAGAAAGCACTTGGCCCAAATGCTACAGCTTCCATCCCCTTTCCTACCTGCTGCCGAGGATTGGGCAGTCTCCATTAGGCCTGATGCCTTACAGACAAGACATTCTAAAGGTTATCTCTAGACCATCCCCATTCACAGAACAGGCAATTTAAGCACTCTTGGAAGTAAGCCTGAACTTTCCTGTTCACTAAATCACTGCCGTGAAGGAATCTCACCTGGTTGGAAGAGTTTAGGTAATAGATTCCCACTCTCTGAACGTGGACTGGCCTTGCTTTGATGGTATGTGGGCCGTTGATACCTGGTGCCTTCCTTGTTATCACTTGGCCCAATCCTCTCTTTTGGCAAACACACATTTTTATAGACAAAGACATGCTGTTGACTTCTCTTAAAAATATCTACAAGCAAAGGTGAAGCAGAACGTTTGGAGCAAATGAAAATAGAACCACTGGGATAAGCTGCCACTTTATAGAAGTAAATATGACCAACTTAGACCCACAGGAAATCGTTTTATGGCAAAGATTTTGTCCTTTCAAAGAAAGGACTAGGCATTTTATTTTTCAAAATGAAACCTTAGATTAGTGAAACTATTGCCAGATGCCTGGTGGAAATGATACTGTCTGCAGGGACCTTCATGGGACTCTCCGGTGAGAAGAAAAATTAACTTTCAATAAATAAAAAAACTTTAAATTCCATGTTGGTAAAATTATTCTTACATTCTAGTTCTCATTGAGGACTAATATATATATAGCATGTGAAGTTTTTCCATTAAACTGTTTTTGAATTATGAGTAAGAAAAAAAAGTTTGAACAAATTGAAGAAAAATAAATGAAAAGAAAGAGCTTACATCCCTTAGCTTGAAAGCATGTTATTTACATCCCTGACAATTCTCTACCACCCTCTCCCCATCCCCATGTAGCTATGGGCAATGCCATTATTTTCAAGTTTCGGGTAGAAAACCTTTTACTTTAGCATTTACTTTAATTCAACAAATATGTGCACCTACTAAGGACAGGGTTGTGTTCTCGGTGCTCAAAATGTGATTGTGATATAGAACTGCAAATCTTTTATTTTTAAAAAAGCAAACTTCATTTAATGAAGAATTATGGTAATTTAAAATTTGGAAATGGCTGGGCATGGCGGCTCGCAGCTGTAATCCTGGCACTCTGGGAGGCGAAGGAGGGTGGATAGCTTCAGCTCATGAGTTCAAGACCAGGCTGGAAAAAAGCAAGACCCCCATCTCTACTAAAAATAGAAAAAAAAAAACTGAGGCCAGAGGATGACTGGAGCCCAAGAGTTGGAGGTTGTTGTGAGCTATGACACCATGGCACACTACCCAGGGCAACAGCTTGAGATTCTATACCTCCCCCTCCAAAAAATTGGAAATGTTGAATTTGAAATGTCAACAAGACAAACAAGAGGAGATATATATCAGGCAGCTGGAAATTTGGGCAGCAGACAGGTGAAATTGAAGATAGTGGAGTGATGATAGTCGTGTATGTCATATGTTGTAACCATAAAAAATAGGTTTCCAATGAAACATTCGTGTAAATGACCACTAAGAAACTGTTGTTTTAATATCTTATTTAAAAATCTCTTGTAAAGTGGTAAATGTACGTTCTCTTGAATCATCTCCCAAAGAAAATGTTCAATTCTCTCCACAGCCTGCCAAGTGAGTAAAGGGTTCAAGGAGATCTATTTTCTATGAGGCCTTCCAAGACTGTGAGGATAACATTAGGCCCAAGAACACAGCATTACCTGAGAAACAGTATGGGTAAGAGTGGAGTAGGGAAGAATCTTCTGAAGAGTTGGTTCAAAATCTAAGATTTTTGATGAAAAGAGTAAAATATTGCAAAACATAATAATAAAGGAAGTAAAGGGGGAATTGGTTACTAACCCATTTCGATTTTACTGTATTTTTTTATTGATCACCTTTACGAATATTTTCTTCTCTGAAATTTACTCAGAAGTCATTTCTTAAAGGTGGGATTGTGCTCTAGTTCAAATAACTTAAAAAGGACATTGCCACTATTCTGCAGTGTTAATTGTAAGCCTACGTCAAAGTTTTGGTATCTGATTCATTCTTTCATTTACTCATTTATTATTTATTTAAGGTTTTTCTGTGCAAAATTAAAATCACTTTTTCCAAGGCAGTCCTCCTATTCAAAATGCCCATTATGCTATAAAACATTTTTCTTAATGAAAAGACAAGCAAAATCCTTTAATGACTTCCTTTCAGCCTAAGACGCCATCTTCCAATTCACTAAAATGATGAACACAAAGGGAAAGAGGAGAAGCACCCGATGCATGTTCTCTAGGCTTTTTAGAAAATGTGGAGTTGTTCCTTAGGCCACATGCATGTGAATCTATAAGAAAGGTGATATTGTAGACACCAATGGAATGGATACTGTTCAAACAGACATGCCCTACAAATGTTAGCATGGCAAAACTGGAAAAGTCCAAGTGTTGCCCAGCATGCTGGTGGCATTGTTGTAAAAAAACAAGTTAAGGGCAAGATTCTTGCCAAGAGGATTAATGTCATATTGAGCAGATTAAGCGCTCTAAGAACTGAGATAGCCTCCTGAAACACATAAAGGAAAATGATCAGAAAAAGAAGGATGCCAAAGAGAAAGGGTCTTGGGTTCAACTAAAGTGCCAGCCTGCATAGATCTATCCAGAGAAACACGTTTTGTGAGAACCAATGGAAAGAAAAACCCATGAGCTTGTAAAACCCATTCCCTATGAACTCATGGCTAACAGGCGGACAGCATAGCACACAGGAGAACCAAGAGGACCAATGGAACAGGAACGTAAGGTGCTGGAACTTATTCCCCATGAATTCATGGCCCAATAGGCATAGCAAGATTTGTCACATTCAATGGAAAGGCACCTCCCTGAACCACTGCAAGCTTTTCCCCATGAATTCATGGCATAATAGGTATTAAAAAGAAATGGCTACTGTAAAAAAATCCTTTAGTGATCTTTAAATGAATCTAGTTCTGGTACAAACTTTAGCAGAAACTTATTATTTATTGAAGCAAATGCCAGTTTTCTTTTTTTTATAAAAAATAAACCAACACTGGACAAATGAAATACTTATATTTGCTTTATAATTTGAAATAGGTATTACACTGCTGCAAGTTAGGGTGGCCAATGGCTATTAGTTACCACTGTATGTCGGGTTCTCTGCAATTTCTTTCCTGTCAACCCAACCCTTAGATGACACAAAAAGGGAATTCCAGTAATTAAAAAATGATCAATTCTACTCATGTAATAAATTTAATTTATCAATGAGAGGTTGGTTTGTACCACCCCAAATATTAAGGTGATTGATTAAAATCATTTTTCACTTCTGTGACTTTGACATCCCATAGTCTAATTTCTAATGGTTGTGAATTAATATTGTGGACTACAATCAAATAACTTGAAATCAAGTTCCAGCTCTGCCATTAATAGCTATATAACTTTTGGCAAGCTAGTTCACCTCTCTGACCCTCAGTATTACCACACATAAAACGAAGACATACAACAATACCCAACTCTCTCAAGAGTTGTGAGAATTAAAGGAAACAGTGTGTAAAAACCTTTGACCAGAATCTGACGCATAATAGACACTTTCTACATATACATATGCCTGTAAAATTATTCATCTGATTCTAATACACCAATTTCACACACATGGAAAGAAAAGTAAAGACAAAAATGATGATATGTTCTGACAAAAATGACAGAAACATTCTTTATGAATGTTGAGGTGATATGAAAATCCCTCATTTTGCCCCATCCATTTTTGTTTGTTTGTTTGTTTGTTTTTGTGGGGTTTTTTGCTATTATTTTTGTTATTAACAGGCTCTTTCCTTCTCTTTTGTATTGTATCAGGGTGAGGGTTGCAGGTGGTTTTGATATGAGTCTGTAGATGATTGATTTATCATGGTCTCTGTGCAGTCACACCTCTATGCTAATGATAATCTGTGTTTGTACTGCTCCCCAGTGCTAGCATTGTGACCTGCTTGAGCACAAATCATAGGCATGAGATTCTCATAAGGAAGGCCCAACCTAGATCCTTCACAGGCACAATTTATAGTACAGTTCATGTTCCTATGAGACTCTCATGCTGCCATTGATCTGGGAGGAGGCAGGGCTCAGGCGGGGATGTGAGCAATGGGGAGCAGCTGCAAATACAGGTGAAGCTTCACTCATTCCTCCACAGCTCACCTCCTGCTATAGGGCCTGGTTTCTAACACGCCAAGGACTGCCACTGGTTTGCAGGCTGGCAGTTGCAGATTTCAGTGCTAAAGGCTTTTTTTTTCCTCTCAGCAGAATATATCCCAAGACAAAATCTCCAATAGTCTTTGGGACCTGAAGGAAATCAATCAGCTAAACAAGGGAGGCAGCAAAGATTAGACGTTCGCCATAATCAATTATAGTATCTTGGTAACATAATATTTTGGCATCCCCCTTTCATTACACCACTGGTGATAGACTGACTGGAGGAAGTTATGTGGAAAAGGCATGAAAGCCTGGCGTGTAAATGGATTTTGTCACAAGTTCATGGCCATAGACTTTGCAAGATGCCTTGTATGGAAAAAAAATAGCTCTGTCAGATATCTATTTGGGTAACAATGAACATGGTCTAAGGTTTCATACTACTGAGGAACAAGAAAAAAATCCTTTCCTGGAACTTACATTGAAATGTCAATAAAATTTGCAATTGGTAGAGACTGAGGTTCAAACAAGTAAAGAAAAGGGGGATATAGCTTATAGTGGATCTGATTTTGAACTCTTAAAATTTTTTTTAATTAAATCATAGCTGCGTACATTAGTGCAATCAAGGGGTGTAATGTGCTGGTTTCATATACAATCGGAAATGTTTTCATCAAACTGTTTAACATAGCCTTCATGGCATTTTCTTAGTTATTATATGAAGACATTTCTATTCTGCATTTAGTAAGTTTTGCCTGAATCCTTCTAAGATGCACCATAGGTGTGACCCCACCAATTACTCTCCCTCTACCACAACCTCCTCCCTCCCTGCCCTTCCCTTGCCCTTTTCCCCATATTCTTGTGCTATAGTTGGGTTATAGCCTTCATATGAAAGCTATAAATTAGCTTCATAGTAGGGCTGAGTACATTGGATACTTTTTCTTCCATTCTTGAGATACTTTGCTAAGAAGAATATGTTCCAGCTCCATC
>CAUYON010055866.1:0-26327 GCA_963573935.1 Arctocebus calabarensis
CCAGCTACTAGGGAGGCTGAGGCAAGAGAATCGCTTAAGCCCAAGAGCTGGAGGTTGCTGTGAGCAGTGTGACGCCACGGCACTCTACCCAGGGCGATAAAGTGAGACTCTGTCTCTACAAAAAAAAAAAAAAAAAAGATAAAATGAAATAGTAAACAGACAAAAATAGAGACTATCCAAAAAATTCAAAAGTTGATCTTTAAAAAGATCACTAATAATAATAAGTCTTTAGCAACACTGACCAAGCAAGAGAGAAAACCAGATTACCAATGTTAAGAATGATGGAAGTCTGCAGTCTTTAAATGTGTAATAAGCAGATTCTATGAACAACTTTATGCCAGTAAATTCTGAATCTTGAATGGAAGAAGTCTTTGACAAACAATGTAATAAATTATTTATAACAAAAAATTAAAAATCTTATACTATTATATTAAGTTATATATAAGATTTTACACTTAAGTCATATGCTCAATAAAGAAATATAATCTATAATTTAAAATTTTTACATGAATCTTCAATCTTGGGTTCACTTGTAAATTCTTAACCAGACATTTAAGAAAAGAAATAATTAAACGGGAACCTTAAGTAAGAGTTGATGTATTGGTTCTATATCGCCATTGAACAGTATTGGTGTTTACAAAATGCTTTTCTGCAATCATGTTTTTCCTAACTACTATTATTGCATGCATTTGAGTCACCCTGGTGGACTAAATTTATACGTATCTTAATGTTTTATGATTATACTCTAAAATTACTGAAAATAAAATGCATAAACTCAAAAAAAAAGAAAAGGAAAAAATTAACAATAAAAAGAAAAGTTTATCATTACATAAGCTTCTAGAAAGTAAAATAGAAACACATTTATGATGCCAGCATAACTCTGACACTAAAACCAAACATGGACAATATAATAAATGAAAATTACAATTCAATATCCTTCATGAATAAAACACAGAAATCCTAAACAAAACATTAGCAAATTGATACCATCATATATTAAAAACACCATGATTGAGTTTTCTAAATTAATGAATGTAATTTGCTACTTTATAGTAAATCAGAAAAATATCAGTTCAGTAGATACTAAAAAACTGTCTTGATAGTTTTTCAGTACTTATTCATGATTAAAAATTCCTAACTAGGAATATATATGCATACACTTGGGAAAATGCTTAGCATTATTAGTCATCAGGAAAATGAAAATTAAAGCCACGGTGAGAAGCAGTACATACACACCCACTAGAATGAGGTCCTAAAATTACCTAAATGAATTAGACTCATCAACGTTGGTGAATACCAGTTGGAGTATCAGATGGTATCATCACATTGGAAAATGGTTTTAGTAGTTTTCTTAAAAACTGAATATATTTATCCTATACATGATATCTTAGCAGTTTTACTCTTAATTGTCTATTTAAGAGAAATGAAGATATATATTTATGAAAATGTAATAAAGAATGTTCATGACAGCTTTGTTCATAATAGCCTCAAACTGGCAACAGTACAGATGCCCAGAACCAGGAGAATGAAGATGAGTTGAAGTCTATGCATACAATGGAACTCAACAATCAAAAGTAACAAATTATAGAAATGAGCAAGAATGCAACTGATTCTTAAAAACTTATGTTGAGGGGCTCGGCACCTGTGGCTCAGCGGGCTAAGGCACCAGCCATGTACACCTGAGCTGGCGGGTTCGAATCCAGCCCAGCCCGCCAAATGACGGCTGCAACCAAAAAAATGGCCGGGCATTGTGGCGGGCGCCTGTAGTCCCAGCTACTTGGGAGGTGGAGGCAGGAGACTCGCTTGAGCCCAGGAATTGGAGGTTGCTGTGAGCTGTGATGCCACAGCCCTCTATCCAGGGTGACAGCTTGAGGCTCTGTCTCAAAAAAAAAAAAAAAACTTATGTTGAGGGAAAGAAGCTAGACACCAAGGAGTGTATTCCTGATTGCATTTATGTGCACTGAGCTGTGGTGGTAGAAATCAGAACAGGGATTGTTTCTTGGAGGAAGGATTGATTGGAAAGGGGCATAAGGGAATTAACTTTCTGGGATGATAGAAATGTTCTGTATCTTGGTGTGAATTACTTGCATGTATCCATTTGTCAAAACCAATGAAACTGAACATGGAACATCTGTGCCTTTCACCGTATTATGTCCCAATTTTTAGAAAAGTAATGGAATAAATAGTCTACACAGGAGAGTATACACTAGACATGGTTTCTAGTTTATGTATGCTGGACAAATTCATTTAGTTAGTCATTCATAATATATTTAACAAAGTTTTGAGAATAAATCCCTAACTGATGTGCTGTACTCATCTCAGGGTATAAGAGTAGATAGATGAGAAAAATGCTAGTGGAGAACATAGAAATGTGAACAAAATATGGTGTGGTAATGGTCTGTTACTGAGGTATGAATATAAAAAGAAGTAGGTAACTCCGAGGCTGAGGAAGGCTTCACGGGGGAGATGATGTTGAACTGTTTTTTTAATGTTTTAGAAGTGTGTCATACAAACTTTTACTACTGCTGTATCTAAGCTTCAAAACATTTCCTGTAGCCATATTATCTTAGGATTTGACAAACTAGACCTTGTTCACCACATCTGTATCTTCACTGATTATTGGAATACTTGATCATTTCCTTCTCACCTTTTAATTTTCTTTGATCATTTTCTTTTCATCTCTTAATTTTCTCTGGGGACATTCTCTCTGTCTCTGTCTCTAATAATTTGATGCATCGCTTTGTATCTCTTTTACTGAAAATGGTTCATTTTCTTAAGGTTTTTATCTGTATATCTTCATTTGTTGGATAATTGTCAGTGATCTTTTATATTCAGGATATGAAAAGATGCACTAGAGACAATCTCTGTCCTCGAGGAAATGTCCACTTAATGTATAAAAATAACTAGAATATGGTTAGAGTCCCAGAAAAGGCTATAGATAAATTATTAATGGGAATTCTAAGAGAGGAGAGGTTATTTCCACTTTGATAGACTCAGGGAAAGTTCCCTGGACCAGGTATTTGAAATAGCTTAAAAATGGTATGGTATGTTGAGAGACTGAGGAAAGGAGCATTCTAGATGAAAGGCCCAAGATAAAACAAAGGCACAATTCCAGATATGATTGAAGTGTTTTGCATAGAGCAAAAAGCATATCAGAGAGGATTCTGATGTTAGCTTATAGATGGATAAGCATTAAAGAAACCTTTTAAAGTTAAGGAAGGCATAAACTTGCTTGTTAATTGAAAGGAAGGACCCAGTGGATGTTTATAGGACATACTTTTTAAGAAATCTGTTGTATATGCTGCTATAAAAAAGACTAGAAGGATATAAGCTGTTGAAAAATAAAAATGGACTACTACACCCCAAGATCAGTAGCCAGAGCTGTGTAGCCAAAACTTAAGTTATCCTGATTTCCTTGAAATACCAGCTCAAATCTTAAATGAAACTAAACATAAGCTTTATATTCTCATTAGCATGATTTAATGAAATTAAACCAGTAAGCTATAGATAAGCCAGCTTACACAGTTTCTGCTTATATTAAAAAGAATGTTAATGTTTAACAACCAACACTAAAAAGGTCAAAATACTTCCTCCATTAAGCTTTATAGTACTGCAACTGCCTTAAAACAAGCTTCTTAGCATTTTGAATCATAGTCTCCTGGTTCGTGAGCTGTTTTTTTGTGCATACAGAAAACTTCTACAGTTTTAAAATTTGATCTGATTTTATTTTTGACAACACTGATTTGTTACCAGCTGTGATTATAGATTAAGTTTTCTTCTTTGTGTTCTTATGCATTTAAATTTTTCAAAAATTCTGCATTTAAAATATTTCACATTTTTACTTTCTTTTTGTTGTTGGAGATATAAGATTCCATCTTCCTAGCTAGAGTGCAGTGGCGTGGTCCCATCACGACTAAAACTCCTGGGCTCAAGCAATCCTCTTGCGTTAGCTTCCTGAGTAGCTGGGACAATAGGCACCTGTGACTATACCCAGCTAATTTTTCCACTTTTTGTACAGACAGGGTCTCACTCCTGCTCATGCTGGTCTTGAACTCCTGCCCTCAATTGATCCCCCTGCTTCAGCCTCGCAAAGTGTTGGAATTACAGGCGTGAGCCACTGCATCTACTTCATAAGCACCCTACAGTTGCAGCTTATTTCCTAAGAATTTGTCAGCTGAGAATCTGTTGATTCTTAGTGAAGGATGCCTTCATGTGATAGATCATGCTGCTTCGCTTTTATTAAAAGACAAAACAGACTACGTATAAATAGCTGACTGCCTTCCGTACATTGACCACCTCCTTAAGTTGACCTAATTTTCATAGACTGGACATGCATCACAACAAACTGATCAACATACAGAGGTGGTCAACATAAGGATCCAGCCCTGCTATGCTGACACTTAAATGTGGTGTGTATATATACACGCACATATACATATACACACACACACACATATACACATATATAGAAAGGATTTTAGCCCTAGAGAAAATTTGAAAAACATTTGGTTTCTTTTGCATTTTAATATCTACTTTGTAAAATTGGTTAAATGTCTCAAAACTTCTTTTTCAGCTAAAAGAATTTTTCTCATTCAGCTTTCTTTCATATACATAGGTTTTACAGAAGGCAACACATATTGTCCAGAGTGAAGTGGACAAATATGTAGAAGATATAATGAAGGAAAAGAATATTAACTCTGAGAAGGATTCCAGGTGTGCTGTTTTTACATTATTCTTTTTTTTTTTTTATTGTGGCACTTACAGCCTGTGCGATGTAGAGATCACATACAGTTCCCAGTCCAGTACTCATGGCAGTGTACCATCAGCCTTCTTCAAGGTAACTTACTGTTACTTTCCCAAAGTTGAATGACAGTGTGTCATTTTGCCAGTGTGTCCTTTTGTCCTTCAAAATTAAGTTCCTGGCTGGATGAGGAACTCCTCCCCAGGCTCCTTCCTGAATCCTAGCACTCTGGGAGGCCAAGGCAAATGGATTGTGTGAGCTCACAAGTTTGAGACCAGCCTGAACCAGAGCAAGAACCCATCTCTAAAATTAGCCAGGCATTGTGGTGGGCACCTCTAGTCCCAGGTACTTGGGAGGCTGAGGCAAGAGAATCTCTTGAGCCCAAGAGTTTGAGGTTGTTGTAAGCTGTGACACCATGGCACTCTATCGAGGGTGACAAAGTGAGACTCTGTCTCAAAAAGAAAAGAAAAGATAAAAAGAACAAATCCTTAGAATTGCAAAGGTTTCCATTCCTGCCCTCTTTGTCTAGGCCCTGTATCCTACATAATTTTTTATATAATGTTCTGTGTTTAAGGAGGCCCTTGGTGTGTTTGGATTATTGAAAGCCATGAAGTGCTTTCTAAATAGAAAAGAACTATAAGCTATGGGAGGCACTACTTTATGGTTTTAAGAAGGTATGATGTAAAAAATACTTTTATCATTTTCAGCTTTAAAATCTGCATGAGGACATGCTTACTTCAGATAACTGGTTATAAACAGCTCTATTCGGATGTAGAAAGTGTGAGGAAAAGACCATATGACTCTGATAACCTGCAACATGAAGAGCTCCTCCTAAAGGTAATTTTTGTTTTCTTTATTTAGAATTATTGAAATCTAGAAAAATAAATCAGACGAGCTGAGTAAGGTCTGTGTGCAAATTCTAGAAGTCTACATAATCATCCCGTTTCTTTGGCCCTTAAAGATACTTATTATGTTGAAATCTGTTGATATGGGAAGATTTTTTGTTAATTATTTTTATAGTTCTTCTGATAAGCATTATTAAAATATAGTCAAATAAATATTATTTTAATGCTTTTAATTCTAAAATAAAAAATTTATACATTTATAAAGGGAGATCTTTTCAACCAAAAAGTGTATCTCCACAAGCTTAAGATTTTCCTGCTACTTTAGACATTTTTTTTTTAAGCTGCTCTCAAATTGTGAACATGAATGTCCCTTTTCAGATTATTATGTCAGATCCATTTGGGACTTACGGAATGTTAATTGTCAAATAATTCCACAGTAGATTTAAACATTAAGAAAGTGAAAAATTTAGAATTAGAATTTTCCTATTTCTCATTTCTGAAGTATAAATGCATAAGACTCAGGAGGTGCCAAAATTAAAGACTGTTACACCTAGAGTGAGCTTTACAGCTTTACCTTCAGTCTTGTCCTTTTATTTTATGGATGAGGATTTAAGGCCCAGAGCAGATGGAGTGATTTTCTTTAGGTACTAGAATGGGAGGGCCTGGGATAGAGCTGGGTCTCCTGCCCATCCTCTACATCTATTCCAGTTTTATTTAAAAATAGTTAAAGTTAAGAAAAATAGCACATGGCATTTGACATGAATTTAGTATAACGAAAAGTACTACAGAAAGAAACATCAATGATATCTAAGTAACAGTAAAAGATACAAGCTTAAAAAAAATAAAACTTTTTTTTTTCCAGGAAAAGTATAAAATACATACTTGACCTAATTTTAAAATTGAGATAAAATTTGGCTGAGGGTAATAAAAATAAGTATCTTAGTGGGCCGTTGTGTGGATTGAATCTTTATACTTAAAATAGCGTCTGACGCTCACTGGGGATTAAGTGCTATTTCTATCCCCTTCTGCTCCTCATTCTTCCCTGAATTTCAGATCCTTGCTTCATAATACCTTTCAGAGGGGATAAGATACAAATCCTAGCATTCTAGTCAAGAGAATTTTTACCATGGTGATCCATTGTGAAATTCAGTTCTAGAGGTGGAGAGACAATTGGTAGTGACTTTCTCAGCCACCACACGTACTCAGCAGTCTTATTGAGCGCCTACATAAAGAGCTATGTCATCCACGGTGCTTTAACTGTAGTCCAAAGAGCACCTTCACTAGTGTTAACTAGTGTATATAGATCTTCAGAGTTCTATCCTATGAAATTAGAATCTTCAAGGGTAGGACCCAGAAATTTGTTATATATGCCTATTAAATTTTGAGTATTAGTGATTTTACACTGTGTTTGTCATCACGTCACTGAGGTCTTATCCTTGACATAAACTTCTTGCTGAATTCATGGGGAGATGCTACTGTGAGCAAATCACATGTGTTGGTAATAAAAGTAGGGACCGTATAAGACTTAATCTAATAATTATACATATTTAGCTCCAGGGCCAGAGTTGACCCTGTTTTAAATCAAGGTCACAGGTCTTCACGTTTTAGGTAACAGGATACTCTTCTCCTTAGGAATTATTTACTTAACAATGCCTGAAATGGTAGTAAAATGGGAAAAAATGCAAGTATTCCTGTTTTGCAAATATTCACAGATTTTTTTTTAAAGTAACCTACAGTAAGTCTCTTTTGTTTGATGACTTGTGGTGCTGAATTTAGAAAATGAATAACTTCTTAACTTTATTTTTCTTTGATTAGTTTGTTGATATTTAATAGCTGTTCTTAAATCTTCATTCTTAAATATATTTATTTAAAAACAGCTATTTTTTTAAAAATAGCTGAAAATCTGTAAAATAATGATCATATAGATTGGAATACAATCAGTATCATTTCTTCTTGCTTCCCTCCCTCAGGATTATTGTCTTTTTTCTGATTAGGGACTAATCATTTACCCTAACAATAGAGCCTATACCAGTGTTTTTCAACCTTTTTTATCTCATGGAACACTTCAACCTATATTTAAACTTCTGTGGTACACTTAAATTATGTTGATCAAAAAAAAAAAAAAAAAAGAATATACTAACTGTGCTTTGAATTTCTTTCAAAAATAATGTAATGAATGATCTTTAAAAATTTCCATGGCATGGCACACCAGTTGAAAATCACTGGCCTATATAGTATATAGTGCTTGAAGCCAGGGTCAAGAGCTTCATATACTGTTCTCATCTCAAAAAAGTAGTTTACCAGTTCAGGTATATCTGTTAATTAGTAAATAAAGATATTTTATTGTTTTAGATTTCTGTGTAGTATTTGTTAACCTTTTCCAAATCTATTCTTTTTTTTGAGAATAACTCTGTTGCCCAGGCTAGAGTGCAGCAGCGTCATAGGCCGAAGCTCAGGCACAAGTGATCCTCCTGCCTCAGCCTCTGGAGTAGCTGGGACTATAGGCACATGCCATCATAGCAGCCTGGCTAATTTTTCTATTTTTTAGAAACAGGGTCTTGTTTTTGCTCAGGCTTGTCTCAAACTTCTGAGCTCAAGTGATTCTCACACCTTGGCCTCCTGAAGTGCTAGGATTACAGGCATGAGCCACTGTGCCCAGCCTATACCAATCTTTTTTCTTTTTTTTTTTTGAGACAGAGCCTCAAGCTGTCGCCCCTAGATAGAGGGCCATGGCATCACAACTCACAGCAACCTCCAATTCCTGGGCTCAAGCGAGTCTCTTGCCTCTGCCTCCCAAGTAGCTGGGACTACAGGTGCCCGCCACAATGCCCAGCCATTTTTTGGTTGCAGCTGGCATTGTTGTTTGGCGGACCAGGGCTGGATTCGAACCCGCCAGCTCAGGTGTACATGTCTGGCGCCTTAGCCCATTGAGCCACAGGTGCCAAGCCTATACCAATCTTTTTAATTGGAATAAATGCCCTATATTTGGGGGCATAATTGAAAAGTTTTCTAAAATATTTTGAAATATGAGTCTTTGTTAAACCTATCTATGTTTTATTCTACAAAGTTGTTTTGTTGAAAGCATTCATTTGCTCACTATCTGTGGGTATAAGCTATGAGAAGGAATATGTTTTGGTAAATTAAGAACATCACTATCATTTGTAATATAGAAGCTTTTTTGTACAGCTTTGGAATCTTCTAATGCCAACGGAAAAGTTGAAGGCCAGAATCTCCAAGCAGTGGGCTGACATTGGTTTCCAGGGTGATGATCCCAAAACAGATTTCAGAGGCATGGGCATACTAGGATTAATCAATCTTGTGTAAGTGAAAATATACTTTCTTTTCTTCTCTGAATGAAATTACATGAAATCTCCAATCTAGTTAAATTCTAATAAGAATTAATGTAGCTGTCTCATACTCTTAATACCTTGGAACTTTATTGGCTTCGATGCTAGAAATATTTGCTAATGTGCTGTCAACAATATGAAGACATGAAAATACACTTGTGCGTGTGATGTCTTTAATTACCAATGCTTTCCTCTTTGTCTTTCTGATCTTCACTCTGATACCTCTTAAAGAATTATGTACACATTTTCTTACTATTTTTATCCTCTTGCTTCTTCTCCCTGGGCTCTCTGATTTTGTTTTGGGAAATATAATCAGGTAAGATAATAATAAAGTTTCCTCAGCTATATTCTTCACCAGTTGTGACAACTAATCTAAATCCCTGACTTTTCGTATAGGCTCCTTTGTGGATGGACTCTTTCTCCTTTATCTTCTTTAATATCTCTGAGTAGGTATATAGATGAAATCCCAACATAGGTTAACTCAAGTAATAATTGATAGCCTGGAAGATTCATTCTCTCCTATAGGATATGCCAATGTACAGATTCTAGTCTATAAATTGTGATTTACAGATTGAATGGAAAACCTAACCATTAAAGTGGAGATAATTCTTATTGTGAAAAAAATTAATCCTGAAATTAAGCTTAATTGAGTTAATATTGAAAAAAAAATTGAGGTCAATATAGATAAGGCTATTTTAGAGGAAAATAGAGGACATTATTGGTAGGATTTCAATATCCGCAATTTTTTTCCAGTTAGAAAAGTATTTAATTTCCTGTAATACCTGAATTTATAGACATTAAAGTTTGTTAGAGTAATTCTACTCCTAGAGATAAATGAAACTGTAATGTTAAAAAATATTAATTACAAAAAGTATTCCCAGCATTGTCCAGAAGATAGATTAATTTAGCATAAAGCTAAAATAATTTAATAGGATTTGATTCTAGACTGTGGTTAGTGGTTCTAATAGACCTTTACATGACTTGTCTATTTCACTCTATTTAGAGCTAGCATCAGCTGTGAAAAATAACCATCATTCACATGTATTAATAACTATTTGATGATTGTAACTGTGTTTATCGTTTTGTGTATAGAGGTATGACACTTAAGGATCAAGTAGTCAAGGAACAGGCAAGCTGTTAAAATGCCCATGTGTAATTTATTTTTTTAAATTTCTTGGCCTTTGTCATGTAATCTCCTAAGATATTTTCTTGCCTTGAAGTGTAGCTAGTAGTTTGATAAATAACAAGGCTTTAGGTAAATGAATGCTGAGGAGGGTATAGAGGAAGAAAGGATGTTGTACAAAGAATGAATTCAAGAGAGATTGAAGAACTCTGAATAGATAAAGAAATAGAAAACAGCAAGGTAGAAGAATATGCAACTTACGGTCAAAAATGTACGTAGGAAGGAAGGGAGGGAAGGCAGTATAGGAAGGAATAGGAAAAAAGGGAGAAGGGAAGGAACTCAATGTAGATTATTGTAAAGAATAATACTGGGCAGTGCCTGTGGCTCAAAGGAATAGGGTGTTGGCTCCATACGCTGGAGGTTGCAGGTTCAAACCCAGCCCTGGCCAAAAAAAAAAAAAAAAAATGCCAAAAAAAAAAAAAAGAATAGTTTTACTTATTGTGTAGATGTTTATTTTTTATAATTAGATACTGTTAAGATAGGAATTAACTAAGGAAATGTAGCATAGAAATTAAAAGTTGCTCTGTATTGCAGTTTGAATATTTTCAGGACACTTGGGTTCATAAAATATAATACTGAATTATATTCGAAGTTCCATATACAAAAATCAAATATAAATATAAATAGTCTACTAGGGCATTTTAGAGTCAATCCAAGGAGAGGTCGGAAATTAGAGTACTTGGGAGAACACTGCACTAAGCATGACTTTGTTACTATTTTAGGGATCCCTATTCAGGCTATGATGAAAGTTAGCATATTTTCTTCCCAGAAAATCTATACACAAAAAAATTTGTACATAATTTAAGGTGGTTCATGGATCTCCTTTCATTCATAAATGGCCCTTTGTTAGTGGGTTTCTAAGTTAACAGCCCCTAGTGTAATGGGTTGAAAATTAGAGCCAATGAAGAAAAATGAAATGTATAGTATTATTCTATAGAAACTTATTAAATGCAGAATATAAATGTCTTAACACAATAATTAAGAGAATGCCATGTAGGCTATATTAACCAGTTTGATGAAAATATTTCAGATTATATATGAAACCAGCACATTGTACCCCATGATTGCATTCATGTACACAGCTATGATTTTTTTGGAGGCACAGCCTCAAGCTATCACCCTGGATAGAGTGCCGTGGCATCACAGCTCATAACAACCTCCAATTCCTGGGTTCAAGTGAATCTCCTGCCTCCACCTCCCAAGTAGCTGGGACTAGGCATCCACCACAACGCCCAGCCATTTTTTGGTTGCAGCCGTCATTGTTGTTTGGTGGGCCGGGCTGGAGGTGTATGTAGCTCAGGTGTATGTAGCTGGCGCCTTAGCCCATTGAGCCACAGGTGCCAAGCCCACAGCTATGATGTAATAAAAATTAAAAAAGAAAATTATAAAGGGAAATTATAAAACTATCTAAAGTTAGCTTAATGAAAATTTAAATGATTGTTCCCTCTAACATTTAAACTACAGAAATTAATTTTTTATTTTGCTTATCTTCATGTCAACTTCCAGCCAGTTGTTGTGCGTGTGTGTGTATACCTGTATGTGTGTGTGTGCGTGTGTGTGTACCAGTGCATATTGAGGTGATCCACATGTTGAACAGATTTGGGTCCTTAACAGCTCAAGGGGTTTGTGTTAGCACAGGCCTAAAGAAGGTAGGTTTGAGCCTACAAATAGTTTTATGAACATTACTCTTGTACCTACGAATACTTTGTTTTATGGCTAGTATTTTTGTTATACCACTGAGTAGGTTTTTTGGTACAGAAGAAAAGCTACTGACTTTACTCTGATTGCACTGAAAATAGCATTGAACAATACAGACATAGGATATGGAAGAAGGAATAAGCGTAGGTGAAAGAAAAGAGTGACCTACCAGGCACATGTTGACTTTTTCATGGAAGTAAAACAAGCAAGTAAACAAAAAGAACTCTATAGATTTTTTTTTTTTAATTAGGTAAGCAGTCTCTTTTTAGATGGTCTATTTATTAAAATACTTTATAGGCTTGCTAAGGGCCATGTTGTGTGCTAGATAGGCCTTTAATCCCTAGAAAACTCAGTATTAAATTTTGACTCAGAAGCATTTGTGAATCACTGAAGTTTGAGATAGAGAAGAGGATGATTATGGCCATATCAGGGCTATTGTTTTCTTTTTTCTTTTTAATTTCAGAGTATTAGGTGGTACACATTTTATTTACATACTTTTGTTTTTGCATAAATTAAGTCAAAGTTATAAGCATGCCCCCAACCTTGACCATGTGCAACATACTCAATAGGTTTGAATTTACCAACCCCTGCCTCTCCCTTCTCCCAAGTTGATTTTCATTGAGATTCACTTCCGTATGTGTACTTAAGTGTTGATCAGTTTCAACCTGGTATTCAGTACATGTATTTGTTTTTCTATTCCTGTGAAGTGTCACTTGGTCTCCAGTTCCATCCAGGTTGTCACAAAAGATACTAAAACACCATTTTTCTTTATGGCTGCATATTCCCTTCTATTTTTTTCTTCTATAGAATAATAGAATAATACTGTATATTTCATTTTTCTTCAATGGATCTAATTTTCAACCCATTACACCAGGAGCTGTTAACTTAGAAATCCATAAATGAAGGATCACTTATAAATGAAAGGGGATCCATGAATAAACTTAAACTATGTTCAGATTTTTTATGTATACATTTTCTAGGGAGAGAATATACATATACCATATTTTATTAATCCATTCATGTATTTGGTAGGCACCTGGGTTGTTCTGTATCTTTGTGATTATGAATTGTGCTGCTATAAACATTCATGTGCAGGTGTTCTTTTTATAAAATGACCTTTTTATCCTTGGGATATATACCCTGTAGTGGGATTGCTGGGTCAAATGGTAGGTCTACTTTAAGTTCTCTGAGGTATCGCCTTAAGATTTTCCATAGAGCTACATAGGATTATTTATTTTAAAAGTGGTTTTGGGAATTGGTTCTGGATATCTTAAAGTTGAATAATGTATGTTCATTTTATTACCTTTCTTAAACTTTTTTAGGTATTTCAGTGAAAAATACACCACTGAAGCTCATCAGATTCTTTCCCGTTCAAACCATCCAAAATTAGGGTAAGCTGGAGACAGTAGAAAAACTTTAATTTCTGGAATTTAAGATGATTAGGTGATTAGATAAATTTGAAGGTATTTCTAGATATTTCTTAAAATGAAATTATTTTAATTAATAGGGACTTTATAAAGGATATTACATTATATAATACATTATTTTTAAGAAAAAGCCCATTTAATATGTATTTCTTTTTTTTCTTTTTGGAGACAGTCTGACTCTCTTGCCCAGACTAGAGTACAATGGTATCATTATAGCTCACAGCAACCTCAAACTTATGGGCTCAAGTGATCCTTCTGCCGCAGCCTTCTGAGTAGCTGGGGCTACAGGTGCCCACTACAATGCCCAGCTAATTTTTTCTGTTTTTAATGGAGATGGGACCTCACTCTTGGTCAGGCTGGTTTTAAACTCCTGAGCTCAAGGGACCTTCCTGCCTTGTTCTCACAGAGTGCTAGGATTACAGGCTTAAACCACTGTGCCCAGCCTGTTTTGTATGTATATTTTTATCACAAGATGTAGTTTATCTATAGAATGGAAATATTGGCCTTTATAAATTTTTTTTGAGAAATAGGTTTGAAAATAGGAATAGGAAATAGCTTTGAAATGGGAATCAGAAAATGAGAATTATACTTCGACGATATATCTAATCTTTGAGAAAACATAGTAATAATGTTAGATCATAAAATAAATAACCTGGTAATAGAGAAGAAAATAACAGATTATCCAATGCATTTTAGAAATCACTAAGATTTGGTGTGTGTAGTTCCCTCCGCCCCTTTTTAAAAAAGAGTCCAAGTTTTAGATATAATGTGAACAGAGATTTATTTTTATTTCTTAGATTATATTTGGAAAATAATGGCCTATTAAAAAGAATTTATGGATCCATTCTGGTTTATTTTTCTTACTATGTAGAGATTTTTATAAAATAAATACTATGTTTGAAATGAAACTGGTTACATTTTACTAATTCTTTATATAATTTTAAATTTATTTTGTGAGCTATTTGGCTAGCTGTTATAACTGGTGATGTTTCTGACATAGGTATTCTTATGCAATAGTTGGAATCAATCTTACAGAGATGGCGTATAGCTTATTGAAGAGTGAAGCTTTGAAGTTTCATCTCTACAACTGTGTTCCTGGTATACCAACAATAGAACACTTTCATCAGTTTTATTGTGAGTATTAAAGTGAGTTAAAATTAGATCTAAGAGAAATCTTAAACCATTTTGAAGGTATAATATATATTTTAATCTAATACCTTGGTGAAGTATATAATTTATGCTTATCATTTTATTATTTAGGATCTTTGAAAAACAGGAAAATAATGGAAGATGGATCCCCAAGAGTATTTTATACTTCAGTTTTTATATTTGCTGGTAAATTTAATGAAACAGTTTTTCACATGCAGACAAATTTAGGATTTAGTTTTTCTGTACGCTTTCCTTGTCTAGTTAACTCCAAAATGAATATTCCCTGCTTAATGAATGCTGTTGACTCCAGGACAGACCATTTGCAGACTATTTTGTTACTCTTTTAATTAATTCCTTTCCAGGAACTTTTCATCCCCCCTCATTTCAAGGCTGATTTTTTTGTGTGGTAGGTTGGGGATACTTAATAACTATTCCTAAAGCTATTGCTATTATCTCTATTCTATTAACTTTGTGATATATTTGAATGCTGAAGCTTTAATTGAATGAATCCATCTTCTGAAGCTATTACTCAGAAGCAAAAAATTCAAATCTCATTCTGCCTCATACTTTCTTGATCTTTTTGTGTCTTTAGAATGTCATTTGCATGTTGGTAGGATTTAAGAAAATACTTAGATAATAAATGGCCAAATCGTAACTTCTTCACCTGCATTGTTGAAGGTATCATCCACCTCTGTCTTTCCCATAGTCTCTTCTACCTTTACTTAAATCCCTAATTCCAGTTTTTTCTACATCCTAAATTTCTCTTGAGTTTGTCTACTTCTTTTCATTCCCATTGTAAATGGGCGTTATCAGGCCTTTGTTACTAAATTACTCTATTAGTCTTTTGTTGTTTCTTTATGATGACACTCTTCCAATAATCTCCACATTGAAGGTGTAGTTATTTAAAGTGAAAATCTAATCATTTGATTCTACTGTCTAAAATTCTTCAAAGGGTCTCCACTACAAGATCCTGTATAATGCAAATCTTGATAACCTCTCCAGGCTCCTTCTGCCACATTACCAACCCCCCACAGTCTAAAGTTTAGGCATGCTTGTGTTCTTTTAGTTGCTCCAATATTTTATTTTCTCTCACTTTTGTACCTTTGCTGGTGACCATCACTCAGCCTGGCATACTGTTCTTGCACCCTCTTTCAGGTAATGCCTGTTCATCTTTAATCTCAGTTTAGACGTGATCTTCCTTGGGAACTCTTACCTGAAACGTTTCCATTATCCAGTTCTGTCTCTGTTATTTGTCTTTCCTTCTCTATTAGAGACCTGCATCTGGAGTTCCATTCACCCCATTCATTCATTCATTCACTTGCATCAGGTGTGTTCTAGTACCCAGGAATGCAACAGAGAATAAGGCAAAGTCCCTGCATTTGTAGAGCTCACATCTTCAAAAACAAAGCAGAACTTTCTCTTAGGGTGACATTCACCTCCAGATTGTAAAACTTTTCATATAAATGCTGTTTTCTTTTCTTCACATCCTGTTTTTATCAAACTTCAATTTAGTTCTCGCCCCACTCATCTGCTGACACTGGTTTTCTCAAAGACACCAATAACATTTTTTGTTGGCAAATATAATTACCATGTTTTTTCCTCATATTATTTGATCCCATTAGCAGCTAAGCCTAAATGACCACACCTTTCTTGAAACATTGTCTTGGCTGTTCTGATGCCGCACTGTTCTGGTTTTTCTCCTTCCTCACAGGAATTTCCACAGACGTCCACTGCCTTACTAAATGTAGGAACCCCTTTAGAGCCTGCCCTGAGCCTACATCTGTTTTTAGCCCTCATTCTCTCCCTAAATGATCTTATCCAGTTCCTTGCTTGAAATGCCATTCATATACTAATGATGCCAAAATGTGTATCTTCAACCCATCTTCTCACTCTAGCCCCAGCATTTTATGTCCAGGTCCTTTTTTATCTCCTTAATAGGTAAGGATAAGGGATCTTATGGGGATGGTGACACAAATAGAAGTCAATGCAACATGTCTTCAGATAGAGGGAGAGATTTGTTTTACCTCCCATTCTTAGGGACCAGCATTAATGATTTCTTACCTGAGTAGACTGGGGATTCCTAGCAGGCATGAGCACCTTTCCTTTCCCATCCCAAAGTTGTCGTTGCTGGGGCTTTACTCACTTGCCTCTGATTTTTTTTTTTTTCTCTAAGGAAATACCATCTTTGGCTAATCCTATCCATTGAACATAAAACAAAAATAAAAAGAAACAAAAAAAACCTCCCTAAATAAGCAAATTCACTGTATGTAAATCAGTGAATAAACCAAGAAGTTGGTCGATAGGAAAGCTGTACAAATTGACCTCTGTCCTATACTTTTATCCCTAAAGACTGTATCTTGGGTATCTTCAGGTATTGTTGATCTTCAGCACCCTTGACACCAACGTCTTGGTTGGCTTCTGTCTAGGAGTGCGTCAAGGTAATATTTGGGGTGGAAAAGTCATTGTAGAACCCTTGTAGAAGCCTTGTTTCCATCAGTTCAGATCCATAGAGCTGTAGATCATCCTGGAAACAGTGAAGCTCATGGTTTTCAATTTTGTTGAAGCTTTTAAATACACATGCCTTTTTGGCATTAATTCTTTAAAAACTGATTTTTCCAGTTCATATCCAAGTCCTGGCACCAAAAAGAAAATTAAAAAT
Organism: Arctocebus calabarensis; assembly: GCA_963573935.1. Classification (NCBI taxonomy): domain Eukaryota; kingdom Metazoa; phylum Chordata; class Mammalia; order Primates; family Lorisidae; genus Arctocebus; species Arctocebus calabarensis. The sequence goes on from CAUYON010055866.1 coordinate 17,050, forward strand.
ATAAAACAAACAAACAAACAAATTTATTTTTTTTGTAGAGACTGAGTCTCACTTTATCGCCCTCGGTAGAGTGCTGTGGCGTCACACAGCTCACAGCAACCTCCAACTCCTGGGCTCAGGCAATTCTCTTGCCTCAGCCTCCCGAGTAGCTGGGACTACAGGCGCCCACCACAACGCCGGGCTATTTTTTTGTTGCAGTTTGGCTGGGGCCGGGTTTGAACCATCAAGCCTCAGTATATGGGTCCGGCGCCTTATTCACCGAGCCACAGGCACCACCCCAAACAAACTTATTTTTCACACCTGTTACCACTACAAGTTTCATGTCTTAATTAAGATTATGTTTTTCTTCTCAGAAGGAACCTATTCTAACTATAATAATAATTTCTTTCTGGTAGAGTAGGCCCAATTAATTTGTTCAAATCAGTCCCAAGATCATAATTTTTCTCCAGAAGAAAGAACTGTAAAGAGATAGCTTTCAGAGTTTTTGTTTGTTTCTATGAAATTTGCCTTCATCTCCCTTTTACCCTTTATTTTTGAGCCTTTAAAAATTTTTTTTTTGTTCTGTGTTTGAAAGGCAGTTGTGAGTGGTGATTTAGCTTTTTAGCTCTAGTGTTACTTCTTGTACATCTTGACTGTGGCCTGGGAAACTGCTGACCACTGGTCCAGCAGGAAAACTCAGGAGGCCTCCATATGTCAGCATATCTCCATTCTAGTTTTTCAGAGCCACAGATTTAGCTGGACTTTTGGTTTGATGGTTCAAAAGAATAATAGCACATCAAGTGTTACAACAAAAAGTTATTCCTGAATTAACAACTTTATTGAGGTATATTTATATAGCATAAAATTTACTGATTTTAAGTGTATACTTCGGTGAATTTTGGTAAACTTACTGAGTTGTATAGTCATAATCAAAATCCAGTTTTAGAACGTTTTTGTCTTCCCCGTAAGATCCCTCATGCTGCTTTACAGTTATTCCCCCTTCCTATGGTCTCCTTATTTTTAACCCTTGTGGTAGAAGCAGACAGGGAATTTTAAGTTTAGAAATTTTGAGAGGTAATTTCTATTGAGTCTAGGTGTTCCAACCTTAGAGTCTAAAGGACAATATGTGTGTTTCATGGAAACAGCTCTTTCCCAATATTTTCTACAAAGCTTCAGGAATCTTAATCCCAAGGATGGCCTGCCGGTTTCCTAGAATTGTGATATCATATTTTTATTGCTGTTTCCTGATGCCCTTTTATTTTATTTTTTCTTTTTTTGCAGTTTTTGGCTGGGGCTGGGTTTGAACCCGCCACCTCCAGCATATGGGGCCAGTGCCCTACTTCTTTGAGCCATAGGCACTGCCCCCTGATGACCTTTTAAATCAACTTAGCCATCATAGTCTCAGTTCTTCAAGTCAGTCTTTCAAGAACACTGATTTATGTTACAGGCCAATGATCTCATTCTGAAGAGAGAATTTCACACTTGAGTTTGTTTCAGACTTTTTATATGTAGGATAGTCATTTGAATGGGTCACATTACTGACAGTAATGAAAATCAATTTAAAGGACATAGTATGGAAAATATCAAAAACTTAATAACCAATATTATGAAAAAATGGCATGCCATAAAATTTGGATAGCTATCTGACTTTTCCTACTCCCCAAAACATTAATCTCTAGATTTTTTTTTCATTATACATCCCTGTTAGTGTATTGGGGATGAGAAAGGGGAGAACACAGACCCCATTTGTATATTTATGGGTGATTTCTATGCAAGTACTATTGTCCTGATATATACACAAAATAAATGTTTAATAAAATAAAGACAGAAAGTAATATTGAGAAATAATTACAAGATTGCCATTTTCAGCCTGTCTTTTGGGATCAAGAAAAAGATGGTCTTCTGAGGTTTCATTCTTTGATTTTCCTTATATATCCCAATTAACAAAAATCTGTTTTATCACATATCAAAAGACTAATCTGAATTCTTTCTTAAACTGGCCTTCTTGGGAAGTGATATTTCAATGATGGAATGTGTTAGTTTTTACCTATTAATGTTTGCTTAATGAAAGGAACTTTCATTTTTTTCATACTAGGCAATTTGGACAGTCTAGCCACACTTTGTGTAAAGCTATTGGATTTTTTTTTTTCCTGTTTGGCTGGAATAAGTCGCTTTCATCCCTTCTTGAGGATGGGATGAAATATATATCAGGGTATAATAACTAGGTACAGACCATGTGATTTCAGCACATCATTTAATCTCTCTACACCGGTTTCCTCCTTGGTGAAAAGGAAATAATAACATTGTACTTGTATTATTGGGTTGCTGTGAGAGTAAATGATCACACAGTGAGCAAAACAGAAGAATTTTTTAAAAATAAATTTATTTGGTTGAATATAAAATAGGCTTTTGGTTCTTTTTCTACTTTTTTTTTTTTTGAGACAGAGCCTCAAGCCCTCACCCTGGATAGAGTGCTGTGGCATCACAGCTCACAGCAACCTCTAATTCCTGGGCTCAAGCGAGTCTCCTGCCTCTGCCTCCCAAGTAGCTGGGACTACAGGTGCCCGCCACAACGTCCGGCCATTTTTAGGTTGCAGCCACCATTGTTGTTTGGCGGGCCTGGGCTGGATTCGAACCCGCCAGCTCAGGTGTACGTGGCTAACACCTTAGCTATTGAGCCACAGACACCGAGCCATTTTTCTACTTTTCAAAACAGATTTATTAAGGTGTAACTGATATACAATAAACTACACATATTTAAAAGTGTACAACTTGGTAAGTTTTCACATATATACAATCATGAAACCATCTCTGTGGTTGAAATGTTAAATTTACTCCCACCCACAAAAGATTCGTTGTGCTCCTTTGAAATCCACGCCTCTCGCCCCTTTCCTACCATCCCTAGGCAACCATATATCTTTTTGTCACCACAGATAAGTTTGCATTTATTTCTAGAATTGTGTTTAAGAGGAATCCTACAGTACATGCCCTTTTTTATCTGGTTTCTTTCTGCATAATTTATGATCAATATTAATACTTTTTAATTAAAACTTAAAAAAAATTCTTTTTCTTTTTTTGAGACAATCTATTCCCCTGGGTAGAGTGCTTTGGCATCATAGCTCACAGCAATCTCCAACTCTTGGGCTCAAGCGAGCATCTTGCCTCAGTTTTTCTCTTTCTAGTAGAGACAGAATCTCGCTTTTGCTCAGGCTGGTCCCAAACTTGTGAGCTTAAGCTATCCACCCACCTCGGCCTCCTAAAGTACTAGGGTTACAGACATGAGCCACCACAGCTGGCCTTAAAAAATTTCAATTTAAAGCAAAATTTTCAAATGAACTATCATTTCTTTTTATTGCTTAGCATTCTATTACATGCTACACATTGTTTATCCATTCAGTTGTTGATACACATTTGGAGTGTAGAGTGGTTTAAATTCACATTTAAATTAATATATCTGTGTGTTTATTGATACATTAAAAAACAAGTTTATGGGTGGCACCTGTGGCTCAAAGGAGTAGGGCGCCTGCCCCATATACTGGAGGTGGCGAGTTCAAAATCCGGCCCGGCCAAAAAAGAAACCAAAAAGACATGTTTAGTTTCTTGAAATTATTTTAACTTTTGGGAGTTAATTTGGCTACTGTAATGGAAGAACCAAACAAAACTATTAAGCTACTTTTAGTTCTTTTTTTTTTTTTGTAGAGACAGAGTCTCACTTTATCGCCCAGAGTAGAGTGCCGTGGCATCACACAGCTCACAGCAACCTCCAACTCCTGGGCTTAAGTGATTCTCTTGCCTTAGCCTCCCTAGTAGCTGGGACTACAGGTGGCTGCCACAGCGCTTTAGTTCATTTTTTTTTAAAGATGGTGAAAACATGCTGACAGTTCATTGAAAAATGTAGAAATAATTCAGATTTAGAAATCAAGTAGAAAATAATTTTCTCATATTTTATTCTGTTTAACATTTATTGCTTTCATTTTTATGCTTCTGGAGTATCTGGGGATAAATTTTTTCCCTATTTTCAAGATATCTTTTGAAAGCACATCTCTCAAGTTTGAGATATTTTATTGGTTTTTGAGACAATAAATGTACACTAAATATTTTATTGATGTTGCTGTTTATTTTGAGCATACAAAAATACCACTTACTAAATTCCTGAGGTTTCTAATAATTTAAAGATTATTTTTGATTATTGTATCCTAATATGGAATTTAAAGGATGGTTGTATACTTTATAAAAATGAAATGGTTTAAATGTAGTTTCACTATTGAGGAATATATGCTTTGTTTTTCTCTAACTGCAGGTTATCTTGTCTATGAATTTGACAAGTTTTGGTTTGAAGAAGAACCAGAAAGTATTATGTATTTCAACTTGTATAGAGAGAAGTTTCATGAAAAGATTAAAGGACTCTTACTAAATTATAATGTAGCACTTACTTTAAAAATATAAATCATCCATTTTATCTTCTATTTTTACCACATTTTGCACACACAACAGAATTTATATGTTGTAATAGAAATTATCTGATCAATTACACTCATATAATTTCCTACAAAAGTATTTCAGAAATTCTATTTAAGAAAGCTAGTGGACAATCAGTGTATGTTTACAATTATTTATACACTGTTCTCCAAAGGTACCTTATCCTTCCAAAGATCCTCTCTGTAGAGTCACGTGAACTATAGTCTGGAACCTGGGACTCGACCCATTAAGTGTAAAAGTATAAATCAGGTATTTGTGTTAAATTGGTTGATTAACATGTGTAACATCAGTTTCCATTTTTATGTGTTGTAGCTCTCAAGTTGACTCATTTTCAAAGTTCTTGTAATTTGTTTTTTTAGCTTGGCTGTTTTTAATTTTTTTTGTCTTATTTTTATTTTTAGGTTAATTAACAGCAAGAGTAGTTTTTATGGTTTTGTTTGCATCTCAATCACATGTCATAATGTTACTTTGTTAGTAGCAACAAGAGCACAGATATGTCAGAGAGAGGATGAAGAATCATGGCCTCCTTTTTGGTTTTTCTGTTAATTGAACATGATAACGAGAGAATGACATTATTGGTGACTAGCTTTTTTGTTTTAAGGTAATACACTTTAAAATATCACAGTGTTATTTTAAGGCTTACAGTCATTTTCTCACCTTCGGTATTCACTTTTTATCAGTTGTAGAAAAGAACTTAGTGCTTCGTAAGGGCCTTTTATGAGGCTTTTCTACCAATGTGTGTTTATGAAAAGATACATATTTGCGAATAAAATCTTGACTATATTCAGAAGACAGTTTTTATTTCAGTAAAACTGTCTTTGAGACTAAGGAAGAAAACGTAAAGGGTTTTAAAAATCTTAGTTAAACATCATTGGTTTGTTTGACTTAACTGTTAACTCTTTGACTTAACTGTTAACTCTTTGCTTGGCTCCATGGTGTTTTTAGATGATGATTTATAGACTTTATGTTAAGTCTGTGGGACACTAAACTAGGTTAAGGATGATGACTGTGTATTTTGTATAGCTTTATTCTCCTAAAATCTCAGGAGGGCACCAAGTATGGTCAGGGATTATACAGTGATGAGATTCTAATGGAAATGATTTCTTCTTGGTGGTTTCAGACATTTGTACTCGTAACAAAACTAAAAACATTTAAAGATAGGAAATTTGTCCTTAAATCCTATGGAAACCAACCTATTACAGGCATAATTTAATCTAAAACATGATATTTAGCACATCTTTTAATGTGGTGTATATATCAAATATTTAAGTACTGGAATATATGTGATAGAGCAAGACATGAGACTTTCCAAGTATTTGCTCACGTCTGTTGCCAAACTTTTCTCTCCAAACTTGTGAAAGTAAACAGTTGTAAGCAAAATCCAACTGGAAAATAACAGATGGGTAGTACATACATTAAAAGTTTGTGCATTAGAATTATTTTCTCAATAAGAAGAAGCTGTTTTTAAAGTTTGGTTCACTTCATTATAATAGTACAATCTAGCTTTTTAGTATTCTAGGAATTTAAAAATCAAGTTCTTTCAGAGGACTTCTCAATCTTGGGAATAGCTTCACTTAATTAAAAAAAATGTTTTCATGCTTTCTGATCCAGCTAGGGTTTTATGACACATTAGCAAAATCCTGGCAGGAATCAGGTATTAGCCATTAAAGTTGATTGTATTAAGGTGTTAACTATTACATGGAAAGCAGTTGTTATGATTTTAATGTTTGCATTGAAAAGACTTATCTTTATCTTTTAATCTTGCAACATCTGAGGTCTTGGACTGATTTGAACCTTTGTCAGTGTACTTAGTAAAAAGAATTCTTGAGTATGGAAGGGGCAAATTTTACATCACTAAATGTATGAGAAAACCCTTCTAAGGAGGAAAAACTATAATGATGCTAAGAAAATGTCATTATAAAGTTTGCTGAATAGTAAGTTCTTTAAATCCACCTGTTCATACATTACAGATATCATTCTGTTTTTACTTAAAATAATTAGTAACCATTTCAGATAGTTATATAGCAAATTGATCTAAAAGCCACCAACAAGTTCTAAGATTTGATAATTGGGAAGCCGATAAAAATGTCACCAGTGTCAATCGTAAGTTAGTATTAATATAAGACTTCAACTTATACCTGTGATAGTGATATACATGAAAAGAAAAATATGATAAATGTGTCTACCTTCCTAATTTCTCTTACTTTTAACATAAGTATGTTAAGATTTTATGTAGTCTTCAAATCCATATTTAAAAATCTTATCCCTTTCTATAAATTAGTAAAATACCAAAGTAGTGATAGAATATTGTGGCATTGAAGTAGCAGGAAAATTACATAAGTTTGAGCATTAAAAAAATGAATCGATGTTGAAACGAATTTTGTATGTGCCCAATTGAAGAGAGTGTGCCAGTGACTACAATAACCTAAAAATTTAATAGTTACAGTTTAAATATGTTCTGAAAGACAATCTTTAAAGAAATGAGAGAAGTAGGGGGACATCAGTGAACCTATACCAACCTCTCTTTGTATATAAATACAGTGATATAGCTAGATACAAAAATTAGTTTCTTACTGGCACCATTTACAGCTTAGAAAATAACCTTTTTTCTTAAAAGTGCCCAAACTGATTTTTTCTATGTTAAGTACTTGTGTTTGTATGTATTTTTCTAAGTGAATATATATGTACTCTTCGTTTTTATTCCATGTTCATAATTGTTCATGCGCTGTTTCCATTGAGAATGTTCAGTGAAATAGAACTTGGTCAAAGATGTGCTCAAGGGAGAAGCATCACACATGTGTGAAAAGTGTAGCTTATTGGCAGAACAGAAAGGTTACACATTATCATGGCACAGAAGAGAGGAAGTTTTATTTGAATGGCGAAAATGTTTATTATCCTTCTTGAAATAATAATTGGGAACCAGCAGCTATTTTCTCAGGATAAAGGCCCCACTCCACTTCTCTACGGACAAGTGTGGGAAGACCTAATTTTTATTTTCATTTTGTGAACCTCTTGACACAGCAGTTTTTAAATGAAGATTACTGGAGTTGTTAAAAATGTGAGAGGAATTATGACTTGGTGTTTTGGGTTTTTGTTTTTTTTCCTTCAGCTTTTGATTAGAAAAAAAGTGTAGTACAGGTAAGAACCAACTACTATTTGAGAACAATTCTGTGGTTCTGTTAAAGTATTCAAAAAATATTTAAACAGTATCTTTCTCTGGGGTGGAAGTACCAGTTGGACATTTAAAGGATTTGATTTTTGTCTTCTTTGGATAAAGTAGTTGACTTATGTAAAAGCAATTGTGTAAAATGTCATTTTGTTTGGAATGTCAAGTGAGTAAATAAACATGTTGAAATTGTTGTTGAAATTGTTGTAAGCCTTTGAGTTGATAACTTCTGCTCTCTTCCCATATACCTCTTCCCTAATGTATATCATTTATGTCCATGAGACATTTGTCTTATCTAATCATGTTATAGGTAAATCAGAACATATGAACAATTTTTCATTTTGTGAATTTTTAACTTCTAATTACCTATAATGAGATTAACTGTGAGACTAAAAATTTTGGTTCATTTTTTTAAAAAACTACCATGTTCACCCCGTTCGTACAAAGAATAAGAATAATTCTTACTAGACTGCACTATATTTTCCTTAGCATTACATAAATTTCTACACTCCATTATCAAATGTATCTATTTTCATACTAATACATTAGCTTCTATTTTTTTTTTTTTTTGCAGTTGCACAGCATTCCTCTCTATGTGTGTGTGTATGGATCTTGTTTGAAATAAACAAAAATACTACATGTAGAACTGGTTGCATAAGGTTGGAGAAGTACTTAAGGAAAGTTAGTACTAAGTATAGCTTTAGGTGTATATATTAGAAAAAGGAAAAGCTGTGTATTAAAGAGAAAGTGTTCATCTTAAGGAGTTTGATGTAGAATAAAAGAAACCTAAGGAAATTAGAGAAGGAAATATTAAAGAGCTTAATAATAAATAAGGATTAACAGAAATAAGTTTTTGCTTGAAAGTATAATATTAATAAACTTTGGAAACTAATAAAAAAAAGCAAATAATGTCAAGAGTGAAATATGAAACACCACTATAGATCCTATAGATATTGAAAGAATATTATGAATAATTTTAATAATTTGAAAATTAGATAAAATACAGAAATTTAAGAATACTTACAGGAACTGATAAGAAGTATACAAGAAAAAATATGAAAACAGAAGTCCTAGAGCTGTTAAACTAAATCAGCAGTTAAGACCCTTTCCACTAAAAACTCCAACATACTATATGGCTTGTATCAGTGAGTTTGGAAACACATTTAAGAGTAAAATAATGTCAGTTTTCAGAAACTCCTGCAAAAAATAGAGTGTAGACTCTGCAATTCATGAAACCTTCATAGTCTTTGTGATTAAAAGCCAACAATATGGAAAATTGCCCATGTCACTGCAGATGTAATAATTCTAAATATTAGCAGACTGAATCTAGAAACACTAAATAAATAATAATGATCTGCAGATATAAATTGTTTTAGTATGTGATAAATCATGGCTTAGCTCCCTTAATGCCCAAAGTAAAACTAATGGGCAGTTGAAAGTCATATGATGATCTTGGATGCAGAAAAAAAAATTGATAAAAATTCAATATCCATTCGTGTTAAGAAAAACACTTAGGGGAGGAGCCAAGATGGCGGTCTGTAGCCAGCTTTCTGCAGACACTCCTGTCCAGAAGGAGAGTTAAAGGACAGAAATTTAGCAAGAAAGCCAATGGTTTGGAGCTGAGTCAAGAGACAAGGTCGAGGAACGCACATCA